>BLKR01001380.1:0-298330 GCA_011170035.1 Teleogryllus occipitalis
TTGAGGAAGTGCCTTATTTGGAGGTTTATAGGCAGATGTGATTTCAAATGGATGATTATTTAATTTAATTTCAACTCCAACATATTCTAAGTTGGTTGTGAAAGGAGTGTAGATTTGTTTTCGTTTTTCTTGCTTGTTAACTAATATAGCTACCCTACCTGAAGCAACATGTGAAGATAATCTATCATAACGATAACACTGGAATCCTGGAATGTTAAATCTTTCGCCTGGGATTAAATGTGTTTCCGTGATGCAGGCAATCTTGACATAGTGATGACATAAGAAAAATTTGAATGTGTTTTCTTGGCGTTTGAGGCCGTTTGCAATCCAGTTGAGGATATTTTCTTTTTCGAGATTTTTATCCATTGTATATCATTGTTCTAACTATACTCTCTACCATTTTTTATATTTGGGGTACTATAGCTGTTAAAACTTATGCAACTACGTTGGAAATGACATTTGTCCAGTCTAATGGTGGCGCCGTTCTTGAAGACAGGGTTGCTTCCCGATAAGAGCGACGAGGATGTGATGGGAAATATCTTTTTTAAGTTTCAGAATCATTTTCGACGGTGGTAGCTTTTGAGGTGGCTTAACTATTTGAATTGCTGCCTCTTATTTTGGGGGGCATAGTCTTCTCTATAACGCAAGTTTTATAATATTTACAACCGCGTTAATTAGCTGCATTGTGTTCATTACAGTTTACAACATTGAGGGAGGAAACAACGTTTTTCCACATTCTTTGAAGTGGTGATTACATACACATTTCACGCATCTCGCTGGGAAACTGTAGTTGGCTAGAGAATGGACATACCTATATCTTTGCATATTCTAGCATTGAATTTTTTCTATACTCTAATTACACTCTTCATAAATTTGTTAAGAGCAAACATTTTTCTAGCTTCACTATTGTTAGTTAGTTCTATCGCACATAAATGGATGGGCTTTCTGTCTTTGTTGTACAGTCGACTGACTTTAGTAACTGGATATTTAAGACGTAAAAGTTCAGCCTCAATGGCTGCCGCGGAGTAGCATGTGGGAATATCTCTCATGACAACTGACAATGGTTTAACCGTAGGGTGCCTAAACGAGCAATAAGGGATATTTTCTTTATCGCACAAACTTCTATAATTTCTAAATACTGAATGTCACTAAACATCAATTTCACTGAGTTAATAATACGAGTATTTTTGGCAGGGATATCTTTTTGGGCGATATTTTTTTATGTCTTGGATCATTTTTTTATATTCGTCAACTTCGTGCTCAAAAATTGGGGGAATTTTGATTATATTTGGTTCTGGCTCGCTAAACGCGTCTGTTTCGCGCACAGGGGGATTTTGAGTTAAGCTGTGTAGGGCTTTATACCGGGAACACACTGGCACGTTGTCCTGGACAGCACCTTCGTCTAGATGGAATGTTTTGGGTTCTTTGCTGTCCATTCCGAAATCTAAATGCAATTTACTTACTTGATTTAATCGCTGTAGCTGTTGGTTATTTGTGAAGCTACCTTGATCGTGGCTATTGGTGTTCATGACGCCGGAGGCGACCTCATCGCTTGTTGAGGGTTGGGGAGACCGGATGACATCGATTGTGGCATATGTTGATTCAGTTGACCATGTGGCCATTGCTGATGTTGAAGCTCTGCCAATTATTGTTGGATGTAGTGATGCTGTTGAATTAACTGTTCTATTTGCTTATTACGAGCTATTTGCTCATCAGTAGCGCTGGGTTTGGTTTCCATCGACATGTTACGTAGTTGCGGTGGTAAAAGCCGTCGCGTACTACGAAACCGTGTATGAACAGTTGATTCTGGTTTCACTAGTCACTTTGCGAACACTGTTTAAATCAAATACTTTTAACCAATTTGCATACACAGTACGTTAGGCATAAAGAGAATAGAATGCAGTTAGTCTATACTATTGTCACGGAGGTCTCTCCCTCCGGCTTAACCACAGACATATAGCAGCTAAGCACGGTTTTAGTTGCAGATTCGAACGGACGCAAACCATATGTACAACCTGGCAAGGGGTATATAATGCCTTAGGGATCACGGCTTAATCGATAACTGGCATTAAGGAATGAAAAAAACCTGCTTATATGTTTTGTATAGGATGTTTCCATCTATTGAAGAAATAAACTTCGCAAATTATATTACTCAATGTCAAGCAACAATGAAGTAGGTCTGAGGTACCCAATTGAGGACAATGGCAGTTAATGGGTTAATAAAATTAGTTGAAAGTTTGTAATAAATTATGTTCGTCTTTTATAGAGTTCATCGTACTTATTATAAGCGAAACGCACCAAAACTACCGACAAAAGGCGCGTCGATACGCTTCGCCGATATTGCCGATACTCCAAAAACAGCCGAAAATGGACGGTACGGACATTTCCAATTCTTGACAGAGACTTACATATAGATTTCACAATCTGATAAGAATCGTGCACTCTCTTCGAGGCTGCGAAAGCGAGCCAGAAAGAACGATCGATAATAAAATACGTAAAGGAAAGGCGTTCTGCTCTAGGCAAAACGTTCCTATACCATTTTTAATCTTTGCATTTAAAAATACTCAATTTTTGAACTTAAAAAGGACATTAACTATTACTTCACCCTAACAAAGCTTATTCGCGCTAGACCAAGACTATCTTGAAGGTATCAGCACAACCACACAACGCAATGAAGAAATAATGGAAAATATTTGTTCATTCAATTAATTTTAAAATTTAGTTTATTAATTTAATGTATAAAAAATTTTATTTATTAATTCATAAAAACCAAAGGTTAAGTTAAGTAAAAATCGACTCAACCAAAATATTTCGGTTTAGCAGAAAGCTAAAATTGATTTCTGAAAGTAAAACCTTAGCGTTTTAAGTATAAAAATTATTTGGGGAAATTTCTCTTAAAATTTGCTATATTTTTATTACATTTATTGTTTTTTAACTTTATCTTACTTCAAATATTGTCGTTTTTCAACACCGTCAGGTATCATCAGTCATCATCAGGCACTGTCAGGTCATCGTCAGGCAATATTTAAACAATGCATATCCAATAGAACATATTTCCTCTTTAAGCGTGTAGTGGTCAGAATGTGCATTGCGCTGTTTGAAATCTGTAAAGGGAAATAATTCATGTGATTGATATTGAATATAAATACCATAACTCGTACAATGAAATAAAAAATTCCATGGTATGACATTAATGAACTCGAGCAGAAGCGTCCAACCATTGTTTTGAGTGCAGAATATCATTAATTGAAAAAAACCCATAAACGTCCCATTTTCCTAGAAACAAGCCAATGAATCAATTCTATTTACAAGAGGGTTAACAATTACTGCGATTCATTTAAAAATTGACAAAAATCATTATGAGAAATTAAAAGGGAAATTTTTAAATTTTATGTCATGATATTCTCAACAAATTTAATGAAGTTGTTCATAAAGTCTTGGTATTGCAAGGCAAGTGAAACAATTTGAGTAAATGGAGTATTTTGCCGGCCCGGTGGCCGAGATCGCTAAGGCAGTAGTGTCGTAGTGATCTCGGACCGAAGGGTCGCGGGTTCGAGTCCCGCCTCGGGCATGGTTGTATTTGTGTTCGTCCTTTCACCCCTTATCATCAATCATCATATCATTTCATCCACATAGTTACCATACCGTTAACAGCAATAGTGGTCGCTCATGGCCTAAGATGTTGATGCGACCTTAAATAACCAAAAAAAAATGGAGTATTTTGGATTGTTATAATATTTGAAAATGTCCGGTCACCGATAATGTCGCGTCACATGTTGGTCAAAATAACGGTAATTTTCGCATAATTTTGAAGTGTTAACTTCCTCTTGATTTTCTCTGAAGAGAAAGTCTCTGACAGATTGTTGCGTCGCCATACGTCTTAATAATTAACATAAATTTATTGATCTGAACTCAAGCGATGCAAGTTGATTTGATAATTGTCATGCAAATGATTCCGCAGGCACCCAAAACAACAATAATAAAGTTTCAGACCCAAAGACTTGACACATGAATCTCTATCTATGTCGACGCGCTGAATTCGAGTTCGAATACGAAACCAGAATTGTGCCATCTCTCTCTAGTTCTTTAAAATCGCGAAATACGCATGCTAATACTAGATGTCTTGTATACTCTATAGAAGTCAGAAGTTGTCAGAGCCAACACTTGACTGATGGTTCTCTATGTCAACACACCAAATCCGGATCCGAAGCCACAATTACGTCACCACTGTCCAGTTTTTTAAAATAGCAACCACAGTGAAATTTGTGGGAATTCTGATGCACTGTTGTTGACGTTATTACATGAATAAATAAAGGATGTCATCTCCGTCAACGTAATATATTTATTTAGAGAGCCGGCTTTCGAGGGCTTTGCTCGCCCTCCTCCGACCCCTCGCCGGAGCTACAGAAACCAATAAAAAAAACCTTGTCATGTTCCCACTGGCCACAGTCTCCCGACGTTTGCCGAACGCAGCTGGGTAAGCAAAGCGGCTCTACTTCGTTTTTCACTTTTTGTATTATCATTTGGTATTGGGTTTCCTTATTATTACTGTCCCCCTTTTTCTGCATCTTTTGCAACTTCATAATGTGTATTTCTTTATTTGTATTTTATATTCTCTAATTTGAATTGTTAATGGTCTATAACTATTATTATGTTAAATGTATCTATAATCTGTATTAATTTCCCCGTTATATTTCATTTTTTGCAATTTTATTTGCTATTTGTAATAATTATAATTTTAATTGTATCTATTAATTATCTTAACCCCCACTTTGCATTGTATATTTTTTAATGTCATTTGCTACTGGCAAAGGGAATATTACTATCCCTATTGCATTTAATATTTTGTAATTGAAGTTGCGAATGATTACAATTTTAAATGTAACTATTATTTATATTAATCCCCCGCGTTGTCTTATTTTGTATTTACTTGGTATTTTATTTATATTATCTTTTCTTTGTATTTGAAGACTGATGATGACGGGAGAGGCGTCAAAATCCGAATCTAAATAAATATATTAAGTTGATGGAGATGACTTCCTTCATTTCTTCACATTGAAATTTACAATTTACAATTTCACGTGTTTTTTTTTTCAGCGCGTCAACGTACATAGAGAAACATGTGTTAAGACTTTGGGTCTGACAACAACATCCCAAAACAAAAAATACAATGTCACGGTGAATTTTCAAGATTGAAAAAAGCAAAACAAAACTGGAGGGTGGTGACGCAATTCTGTCTTCAGATTCGGATTCAGCGCGTCGGCATACGTAGAGTCGTTGGTGCAGAGTCTTTGGGTCTAACCGCTTTTATTTATTTTGTGTGCCTGGGTTGTTATAATAATAATAATAATAATAATAATAATAATAATAATAATAATAATAATAATAATTATTATTATTATTATTATTATTATTATTATTGTTATTATTATTATTTATTATTTTTATACGCTCCTCAAGTGGCTTCTGGAGAGAATGCTAGCTTACTGGTAGGAGATTCCGTGTTCCATTCCTGGCTGGAGCAGAAATGAAGCTGTAGCTTTCAAATACGGCAAACCGTCTCCGTTTATACAGCTGTGTGACGAAAGAAAGATTAGGCAGGCCAAGTAAGCTAGGTAAGTTGATGGGAAAACGTCACTCTCGTCACATGTCTCCCTTACCCCATGCGTATAAAATAAAAACTGGGCCCAGGCTTGAGAACACTGCTAGGTGGCAGAAGTTGGATTAATCCCACAATAAAATGACAATCTACAGAGAATTTCTGTTGGAGATAGGGAACCGACAGATTCTCAGGTTTGTCGCATCTCACCACTGATTAAATAAATAAATAGATAAATAAATAAATAAATAAATAAATAAATAAATAAATAAATAAATAAATAAATAAATAAATAAATAAATAAATAAGTAAATAAATAAATAAATAAATAAATAAATAAATAAATAAATAAATAAATAAATAAATAAATAAATAAATAAATAAATAAATAAATAAATAAATAAATAAATAAATAAATAAATAAATAAATAAATAAATAAATAATAAGTAGATATGTAAATATATATAAATTTCAAAAAAACAGAGCCAGTTTTGAAACGTACTCTGTGAAAGCGTTAACAGCGCCTGCACTGTGTTCGCAGCGTGCTCCGTGGCTGTGAGCGCGTGGACGCTGGTGGCCATCTCCGTGGAGAGGTACTACGCCATCTGCCACCCCCTTCGCTCCCGGCGCTGGCAGACGCTGTCGCACGCCTACCACATGATCGCCGTCATCTGGAGCGGCAGCCTCGCGTGCATGGCGCCCATCGCCGCGCTCAGTGAGCTCAAACCCACCAACCAAGGTAAGGAGCTTTGCCAATGACGAGTGTCGTCACCCACGGAAAAGCAGCTGCTCGTTGTCTGTTTTCAAGAAATAATAGGTCTTCTTTCTTTACAAACAAGGGTATTTCTTTCTTTACAGAATGTGGGTAAGTAAAAACATGTAATTAGCTCGTATATCAGAAATACATTTCTATAACGTAATATTAGAAAACTTATTATACCCTGGCAAAACCTTTGCGTTGCAACGCAGGAGTAGCTGACAGGGTGAGGTTAGCTGAGTACGGCGCACAAGAGTCAAATCGGCGGAACGGGGAAGATACGGGGCCGGACTGGTAAAAGTGGCTTTAGGCAGGGGAGGCACTCTAGGGCGAGAATACGCTACAGATATTTTTTTTTCTTTTTCCTCTAATAGTTGGTTGGAATGTCAAATATAAAAAACACCAAGCTACGAAGGGTATTTCAGCAAATGTTGTTATATGATCGAATTATATCACTGATTGGAAGAATTGCAGGCGGCGGTTGCTCTGTTCGGTAGATTTCTATGTTTTTTCGATTAATATCAGGTAGATGTTGGAGCACTACACCGGTTGAGGTGGCTCAGGATATGTCACTGCAGTGCCTTTGACCGGAAGATAATAGGGTGGTCGATATAAGGTGACAGACTTTTCGACACTGGCTGGTCAGCTAGCTCGAGTTAAGCCGCTGTCTGGGGGAAAATTCTGCCTGCTGTCTGCTCTGATCGGTAGATCTCCGTGGCTTCTCCCATCAACACAAGGAGAATGCCCGAGGGGTTCCTTAACAAACGTACCGCGCGCGATTTTCCTTTTCTCTTCCTTGCCATATCCTCACCCTTTACACGCAGTTACACTTACATGGTACACTCCCGTACATTCACACTACCACACATGTCGGGATAACAGTCGGTATCTTAGAGCTTTCCCCGACTCAGGGCACTGCTCCGCAGGTGAGAGATATCTGTATGGGGAAACCCGCAAACCGACATGTCGGTTGGCGCCGGTTCACGTCATTCATCACGGGAAGAACACTACCAACTTCTTGAATAAAAAAACACGCAATACGGATGAGAGCGTAGGCTTCCGCGGCCGGAATCAATAGCTACTTGGTTGTCCGGGAAACGGCGCGTCCTAAGCAACGTTTTGAGCGCCAATCTGAGACCTTCCTCCTTTCACCTTCCTCATTGATTCAATGATTGATTGTTGATTTCGGGCGCGTCAACAATTAAGGTCATTAGTCCCGTACGTGTAGTGCATTCTTTAGATCGTGAGGTGGCTGTGTTCTTCCCCCACTGGATGGTGAGATCCGGCGCCGACCTACCATCGACTAGCGGGTTTTCCTCACCCAGGTATCTCCCACCAGCCAGGCACCGCCCTAGCCGGGTCAAGTTCTAAGCCCTCGACCCGCGTCCCGGTATGTGTGGTAGTGAAGTGCATGTTAGAGTAAGTTTTTGTGTAAGGGGTGAGGATAGGACAAGGAAGAGGAAGGAAAGATCGCGTGCGATCCGTGGCTCGTTTGTTAGGGTACTGATCCAGCATTTGCCTGGGGTTGATCAGGGAAACTACGGAAAACTACCGATCAGAGCAGCCAGCCGCTAGAATTCTCCTCTCGACAGCGACTGAATTCGACCTAGCTGAAAGATTGTGTCGAAAATCCTGCCGCCGTCGGGGCTCGAACCTAGGACCTCCTGGTCAGAGGTACTGCAGTGACATCAGTTGATGCATTGAGCCACCGCTCCCGGTTTCCTCATTGACATTTCGCCCTGAGGAAGATCGCAGAATGGCAGCCGAAACTTTGGCACATGAGGCTAGGATGCGGCGTCTCCCGGACAGATAAGTAGCTACATGCAATACATTTACGGCGTTGACGCGCCCGGAAATAGGAAACAATCAATAGAACAATCAATTAATCAAGAATCAATTAATCAATCGGTGCACTCTTACATAAAACGAACCTCGAACTGCATGTGATACTTTTTCATTAGTGTCGCCTCCTCTCTATTTATACATTCACTCAATAACAAATGTTTTTCACTACTACACATGTCGGGAAATCAACAGAAAACTTAAGGTTTGTGTCGGCTGCGGCAGTATCCCTTTTGGGGACATACCAGGTACATACCAGGGAGTCAAGGACCCCCTGACACGAGCGTTGAGTAACGCGCGTTAAATAACGCGCGTCATAGAATAACACTGTATCTTATGCGAAAGGGCACACAAGCACTTAGGTCGTTCCGCATATGATGTGATACAGTGTTAATCTGCGACGCCCGTTACTTATCGCACATCAACACGCACATCAATTTTCAAAATTCAAAATTTATTGCTTATTTATCCTTGAAAATAGATTTTATTACATGGGAGTTTTTTTATTTTTTTTCTCCCTTTCAAAATTCAAAATTTAAGTAGTATATGACTTAGTGTAGGGATCACAGGATTTTGTAAATGTGCACACAATTCACTTTTCCCCATAGCACGTCATACGCAGTTTTTAACTGTTTTTTGACGTAAAATAAAAAAATAAATAAATAAATAAAACACAACGCTCGTACCGGAAGAGGTGGATCAGTTCAATTGATGTCACTGTTGTGCCTCTGACCGAGAGGTCCTATGTTTGAGTCCCGACAGTGGCAAGAGTTTCGACACTAACTAGTCAGCTAGATTGAATTCAGTCGCTCTCTGGAGAAGACTTCTAGAGGCCGGCTGCATTGATCGGTAGTTACCGTGCTCCATCCGATCATCACAAGGCAAATGCCGGAGAAGTACCCTACCAAATGGGCTACGGACGGCGCGCGATCTTTTCTTCTTCTTCCTTGTCCTATCTTCACCCCTTACACACACATACACACACACACACACACCAACATACACTACACTACCATATATGCCGGGAGACCGGTCGGAAGCTTAGAGCTTATCCCCTCTAGGGCGGTGCCCCGCTGGTGGGAGATATCTAGTTGCGGGAAACCCCGCTGGCCGACAGTAGGTCAGTGCTGGATCTCGTCATCCTGCGGAAGAAGATCACCGCCACCTCCCGAGGAAAACACATGAACTACAATTACGGGACTAATGACTTCGGCTGGCGCGAGCCCAGAATCACTAACAACCTACCAACCAGCAACGCTCGTGCGTCGCATGCCTCAAGGGGAAGCAATCCCCCTAAGCCGACGAGTACGTTAGCAGCGAAAGCCACCACGTTCCAACGTGGGCAGAACACCGCCAATTCCCATGAGATAACCCTTACGGAGCTAATGACCGAAGTATTTGTTGCGCACGGAAACATTACTCACTCACACTCTTCTGTGCATTTTTATGAAGAGTCGTTCATTGTATGGTTGCGGTAACGTTGTCCAAGAATCCATCTTGGACATTCGTCTTGGCTTGCCCATGGCCGTAGATGTACAGAATATAGAGGGCATCTACCCACAAGATTCCGAGAACATGCTTTGTCATTTTCGTAAGAAATACAATATTCCCAAGGGATAGAGAGAGCATTGTGAAAGGTTCTTCAATAAATTATTGATACTTCTCTTCTATACGAGAAAATAACTAAATCCATGTTTTCGCGTAGAAAATTTTCATCCAGATAATATATTTCAAAAACTTCTCATACTATAAATTTTATAATTAGCTTCAAGCGCTTGCGTCTAGGTATTAAAATGTGTAAGATACTTCATCATAATTCTCAGAGTCCACTTAGAAAATTTATGGAACACTAGTTTCAGAAAATAAAAATATATTTCTATGAAAAAGATAAGCCGATTTGGTGAGTTGACCGGTTTTTGACGTCAAGGACTTTATACTGAGGTACTGAACGCGTTTACACCAAAAAAACCTGCTCAGGACCAGCATTAAGTTAAAATTTTATAAAGTGAACATGTACTCCACGCGCTTACCGAAGAATTAAAAATATTTTTCTACTTAAGTTATATCTTAAGAAGCTGAAAACGTTCCCCTAAGATTGATCAAATAACAGTGAAATTAGCGTTTAAAAGGTAATTGCAACACTTCATCACAATATTTTAATTAATATTTATTTGTTTAGAAGGCTCCGAAAATTTTAAATTGAAATTTTGATTTTTGGGGTACTTTATATTAAACCATAACACATTCAAATTTTTCTGAAAAATTATTGAACATTTTTCGATTATTTTTTTTCGGAGAGAGCAAAGGACGCTTGACGCTTAAAAATGGCCCAGGTTTCTTTGAAATATGAATTTTTGAAAATTGCAAAATTTCATTTTTTGGTGTTTCCTGCAGCTACAATAGTGAAGGTACAGCTTTTGCCCCTAATCAAACCCGTACTTCAAAGATAGATTACAAAATAAGGCCGTTTAATTTTTCGAAAATGTTCCGCTTAATCTTGCTCAAAAAATAGGAAATATTTAATCAATTATTTCAATAAAAGTAAAATTACTGAAAACCACGGCTTATTCTCAATATATGGACGATCCTGTTGGGTAATGCACATCAGAGTGAAATCCGATTTTGATGTTATTTTGGTTTTTACACTTATTCAAAAACGTTTCGCAAAATAGAGGTTTGCCTCTTCTGTTCAGTTAGAACAATGATTACGGGGATTATTTTTAAATCGCTCTTGCTATTATATAAAGTACACTACTTTCTCCAAAATGTTGTGAAGTGAGAATAGACGTTAGGTGAGACTTGCATATAAAAACATTTGTTTATTCTAATAGTTCGCCAGTACGTCTGTTTGTGAACAAGTATAGTGATAACATTGGGAATTGTTTTCCAGATGTATTGATATTCCTTTATTGATCTAGATGATGTCTTAAATTCGAAGTAGATATCTTGATTTTTGCGGCTATTTTGGAAGAAGCACTAGAGACATTCTCAAATATTTATTCTCAAGATTTATCTTAAATATATTTTGTTTTGGCGAATAGAGCACTGTACGCTAATAGAAAAAATTTATGTCTGCTTTCGTTCGGCTATAACGCACCACTCAGAGGTTTCGGGACATGCCATCGATTTTGACAAGACTCGGCTCCTGCACAAGGAAAACCGGTGCTGGCATAGACGCATCAAAGAGTCTCTGGAAATTAATAGACGGCCGCACAACATCAACGCGAACGCCGGCTTCAACCTTAACCCGGCCTGGAAATCTCTACTACGACCAATCCCCGACTGCGAGGAAGCTGCCCCATACCGTCCGACCACATGGGCAGCCTATCATAGGGACCCCTCCGCCAATCATGGCGCACCTGCCCCACTGGCGCCTCCACGCACAGCAACGCGTCGGAGCAGTACCCTAACAAACAGGCCACGGACCGCGCGCGATCTGTCCTTCCTCTTCTTTGTCCTATCCTCTCCCCTTACACACACACTTACACTAACATGCACTACACTACCACGTATCCCGGGAGACCGGTCGGGAGCTTAGAACTTGTCCCGACTGGGGCGGTGCCCCATTGGTGGGAGAGTCCTGGTTAGGGGGAAACTCCACTAGCCGACGGTAGGTCGGCGCCGGATCTCGCTATCCGGCGGGGGAAGATCACCGCATCTTCGGAGAAAAAACATGCACTACACGAACGGGACTAATGACCGAATCAGTTGTCGCGCCCGGAAACACGAAAAAATCAATCAATCAAACAACGCGTCGCCACTGCCCTGAGGAAGCCTGACATGGCATGACATGACAGGCGAAACGTCGGCCGCTTAGCCCACTGCAAGGCGTCACCCGGACAGCAAAGAAGTCATCTATTCGAGCCGCGGAAGCTTACGTGTACAAGTCTGTTTTACATTAAAATCTATTCTTAAATAATTGCTTAATAATAGTCTTAAATAATTGCTAAAGCTTAAAATTTGTTAAAGTCTTCCTACAACTACATTATTCAAGATTAATATTTACTTTATCGCCTTCACGAATGTAACAAGAGAAAGTACCGTAACTGGGTTCAGGAAAACGGCGAATTTGAAAAGAAAAGCGACCCTCCTCTTAGACCCTCGTTACGAAAAAGATCCTGTTCCTGTATATAGTAAATTACATCCTCCGTCACATGGTGTAGCCAGAAACCATATTTTTGGGGGTCCTAGTTATCGAAAAAAAAGCTTGACGGCAAAACGTCTGTCCTTCTGTGGCCCCAATACCTCTCAACCGATTTTCTCCAAAATTGATATTCTCAGATCAATCTGAACGAACTGGCGACTTTGGGTGTTTCAAACAAATGTTTTTTGGGGGGAATTTGTATGAAGCCTCAAAAATATTCTCAAAAATGGCACAAAATGTTTTGATTGAATTATGTCTTCTAAGAGCGTAAAGAATGCTTAAGGGAATAGTGCATGTCTTATGTTCGTTGAAATCCCTTATTTTTCAAAAATTAATGAGAGCAATTTTTTGGGGTCTTCCTACGACTACAATATTGAGATTTTTTCTTCATGAAAACTGTTCTTTAAAGACAGACCCTGAAATAAGGTCACACTCAATTTTTCTAAAATATTAGTGTTTTTCGTGTAATTTTGCGCGATGCAATTTTTAATTTTTTAAACAATTTTTTTCTCAATAATCGCTCCATTTGCTTTCTTTAAATTTTCTCATCGTATGTATCGGGGGACTTTTAAATATTGGTGCTGGTTCAATTTTCGGTGAATTCTCAGTTTTTTTTCCAAAATTGCAAAAAGTTAACATTTCAAAACTACAAAAGTGAAGATAGAGATTATTGCCTTAAACAATGTCCGTTCATCAAAGTGAACTCTTTATAAGAGGTGTGGTGAAATTATTTAAAAAAAATAGATTTTGCATAATTTGTGACTGAAATTCAAGCAATTTTTAAAGAGAAATATTTTCTCAAAAACATCATTAAATTTGTTGGGTAAATTTTCCCTCGTATGTAACAACGCATGGTAAAAATATGATGCAAGTCCCATTTTCGGCGAAGTCTTCGTATTTTTGAAAATTGCAAAAATTGGGTGTTGGAAAAATTTTGGATTTTGAGGCAATTACATTTTTTAGCGTCGGCCTAAGTTTGACCCTCCAGGCGCTTTGTTTACGTAGTGCTATGTGTAACGGCTAGTTAAACCTGATGATCTGAGTTGCGGAAAGAAATCGGTCTGTGTGCGGAAAGAAATTTTTGCGGGTTGAAAACGCTTTTGGGGGTTTATATGGTTGTTTAATACAGCGGAACAACTAGAAATAATGTACGAAGTACTGTGCAAACAGCAAGAAAAAATGTATGTGCTGTTGTAACACCTTAGTTTTATATTTTTCTACAATATGAATTAAATATTTTCCGTAAATACATCTATAAATTCGCTTTCATAGCATGAAATAAAGTATATTCGCTGGACACCCAGTTTAGGTTGTTGTTTGCTATTGGACTAAACAACAATATTTAAACAAATACTTTGTTTATTAATGTATTTTACATGGCTGGAAGAGAGCATGATATCTTTCTGTGGTGTGATCCCGGGTTTGTTTCCCGGTCGGGGCAAAAATAGAGCTGAACTTTCTAATACAATTGTCTCAGTTTTATTGCTGTGTGACGAAATAAATATTCAGATAGGCCAAGTATGCTGGATACAATAAAAGTGATACATCATGCTCGCCACATGTCTCCCTTAACCCCAGGCGTGGAAAATAAATGAAAACAAAGCCCAGGTCTGGGAATTCCATAAACTGGCCTAAGTCGGATTAATGCAGTCGTAAAATGTCAAATAAATGCATACTTAAATGCATAGATTATTATACATTCCCTATTATTGCTTAGTTCAACTGTATAACAGTATTGTTGTTGTTTGCATTATAAGCTCTAAAAATGAAATTAAATGTTCTGGAATGTCGGCAAACTGAAATGTTTTTATTTTGTAAATTTAACTGGGACTAAATCCCATGATCCGGAACATTCTTCAATTTACTTAGATTGTCGAATATCTTTCTTCAATAATAATATTTAACGCTCATATCAGTTTTGAACGTCGATTTTCCAGATTGTGTTTTTTTGTGTAACTGAAGTGAAAATTCAAATTTAAGTAAACAGCCGTATTATCTTTTCTTAAAGACGTTTCATCAATGGATACAAATGAAGCTCCCATCGGAATATTTTTAGATTGCACAAAAGCATTTGACGTCATTGATCATAATACATTTTCAAAATTACCTTCGTATAGAATTCGTGGAATTGCTCAAGATTGGTTATGTTCACACCTTAAACTACGATCTAAGAGAGTATTACAGTATTAGAAATACCTTACTGCAATGAGGGGACAATATACATACTCACCTATCCGAGACAATTGCGTATGGATTTCCGCAGGGTACAATTTTGCGATCTATTTTCTTTCTGCCATACATAAATGATATGCCCTCGACGATTCCAGACGGAAGAACAATTCTATTCCCTTATACTCCGAATATTCTATTCAAGAAAGAAACCGTAACTAATGCAATATAGATGTTTTAAATTGGTTTCGCAAAAACAAAAACAAATTAATCGTAAACGAAGGGAAAACCGTTTCAATGCAGTTGAAGATATTTGAAATTTGGTATTAAATTTTGTAATTCTAATTTTGTCTCTTAACTCATCGCGATCAGGTAAAAGTGAGCCCTTCACCCCGACTGCTTGATTCTTTACCTATCTTGCAATGACTGGAGAATTTGACAATTCTTACTACTGCTTCCATACAACCTCTGGGAAACGTCTTTAGTGGCAAAGAGCGTTAGTTATATTTACCGTTACGTAATAGTCTCCCAAATTTTCATTGAAGCTTCTTTGTGAACTATGGATATTTTCTGAAAAATTACTCTTAATTTTATTCAGTTATCTTACGGATATAATAACCTTAATCCAAATAGATAAAATGCTTTTCAGAAGTGCTATGTATGAATATGGATACTCTAAAATCTTGGGTTGCATATTTCGAATTAATTTAGCAGTTGTGGTTACTTACGAAATTTCCTTTTATAACCTTAACCATCGTTTCAGGGGGGAGGTGAAGTTATTCACCTGGTGTAATGCCAGCTCAGTCCGACGACAGCTCGTTATATACATAAAAAACAGGGATCAGGATCATGGATACTCTCCACTCGAATGTTCACGAAATCACACAAATTTGAATCACTATTAACAGAATACTATAATCTCCAATCCCACACATACATTGAGTACGTAAATGAATACACATATACATAAAAAAGAATAAACACCCTGAAAATAAACAATCTTACAACAAATACATTTCTGCTACATAAAGATTTGTGGCTAACTAGCAATATGCCAGCAAAGTCGTATATTCTTTTCAACATTTGACAAACAAATTCAAAGAAATCCTTGTATACTAGTTACTCTCCTCTGAACCCATTTACATTGATTTCCAAAATACACTTATAAACTTCTTCTTTTACTTTACACAAATTAAATGTTTTGGTCTAATTTTTCAAAAATTAAAATTTAAGAATGATTGATTCTTGATTGAGAACAATGTTTTAAAAGTTCTCCACACGCGATATCGAATTTTCTTACGTTTGTTCCTGACCTACGGAAACTCTGATCAAAAGTCCCAAATAAAATTATTCCATCTGGAACGTTCTTACTTAACAATATACACATTTTTCCTACGGGGCCGTCTGGTTGGAACGGAATCGCGTCGTCTCCCAGCCGCTCCGCGGTGTCTTCTGACCTTCAAGGGTCGGCACTCGTCTGTTATAAAATGCGTAGCCGAGCCGTCGCGCGTTCGCTTGCGAAGGGATTCGTACGAGAATTTTACCCAGATGCAATGAAATCCCTTGTAACAGCAATGTAGTAACGGAACAGAACGTCAAGAAAAAGAGATAAAAAAACTGGAAAAGATAAAGAGACAATCGATTATGAGCTATCGTCTTTAAAACTCGTACGAGCTTCTCACGTCTCTGCCCTCAATAATATATGCAAATACTACTTTTGATTATATTCACAATTAGTCATATTGCATTTAAAATAAACAGTTTACCTCTTCTATTGTCTTCTCCGAAGGGTTTTTCTGGCGCCATTTGGAAACGAATGCTCGTAACGGTGCTCTCACATAGTCCGGTCTTGTCCGGTCGACGGTTCGCTTCCGAAAGATTGTTGCAATGCATTATGTCAACTTCCTTCGTTTCTGCTACATTAGCGATCTCTCCCATTATATTTTTGCACTAACTCTTCTGTTTTTGGGCGCGCGTTCAAACTCGTTTAAACACACCTCTGGACACAGGCGAAGGATGTGACATGGTTTGCCTGATTGTGAACGGATGGTCACACTTTGAAACTTTCGCAAACTTTGTGACTTTTTTATAGGTTTAGCTTTTCTGGGTAAATCCGCTCCCTGTCTGGGAGCAGACTCTATTGTGACGTACTGACGTTCATGAACACACACAAATATTTCTGAGAGAAAATATTTATATATATTTACAAAAAAAACAACAAGTTAAATATACAAATATTGAAAAAATCTCCGGTAACCGTTTCCTTCCCCTTAGCCACGAAAAACTCGCGACCGTCCCTAGGCCTACAACTCAGTGCCGCTGCTCTAACGCAGATGAGCAACGCGTGTGCGATGCTATCGGACGCTGAGTCCCTTGTGACCACTCTAATTACATGGCTTGACGCCGAACCGGTCTTCGCCTGGAAGACCGCGTGCTTGAGAGCGAAGGAGATATCCCCCACTCTTTCGACTCTGCACATATCCCGCATGGGCGCAGACGACGCTGTGTTAAGTACCCTGAGGGCCCACCCCTCCCTTCGGCGCTTCCAGCCTTCTCCAGGGGGCTTGCAAAATCATCCCAGACTCGCTACTAACCTTTCTCAGTAGGTTATTTTAGAGCGGGCTTTTCCTGACGCCCCCTCCCCCTGGCGTTTCTTCTATTCAGCGCAGGTGCGCCCCGGCGTCACCTCCACGGCGCAGGCACACAAATCTAGGATGTTAATACCGACCGCCTCCCTCCCCGAGAGCGTCTGGCGCAAGCGTGCAGCTGCAACGGTTTCCTGCGGCCCGACTGGCTCAAAAGCGTTGCCACGACGCCACACTATACGAAGTAACGTTCTGTGTTTGGCCGTTTGACGTTGGGTTTCAATTATTCTTTTTTTCATACAATCGAAATCTATTATTACTTTTAAAATATTGATTTACATAGGGGAGACTAGGATCAATATAGAATAATACGATTTATAGCATTATGACATACGTAGATATCCCATTAGCATTGCTGTCAATCAGTAAGAAGAATTTTGTTGGTTGATAAATGACCATTGGAGCAAAATAAATATAGATTCCTTTGGTTCAATTTCGTCGATTGCTACACAAAACTTTTTACTGGATGCTCACGTGGCTATCCATGGACAAGCATTCTTATCATTATCTAATATTAGTATGTCTGAAGGGCAAATTTTGACTAATAGTTTTATTTATTCCGTCACGTCTCCAGATTTTAGCTTGGTGATATATGGGCTGTAAGATTCACTAACAATTTGTTTGAAGACTACAACGAAAGTATGTGCAAAAAATTAAATTTGTTTTCAATTACTATAATGTCAAGTTAGTTGATGGGTGCCATCTTTTTATCAAACTCTTTGGGGTAATGTGCAATGTACTCTAGTTCTTGAACGGCTCTATCTCCACTTTTTTTTCCTAGGGCTTTTATCCAGCCGACAGCCGGTTGCCCTTTACGTCCCGAAGGGACGCATATTCGACCATACACTAGACAAACACTTGCGGGCTCCTCTGATCTGGGGTCAGCAGAACGCGAGGCCCTCCGTGACAACACACACACAAAGTCAAGGGACAAACAGCCATGCCCAAGGCGGGACTCGAACCCGCGACCCTTCGGACCGAAGCGCTGAGTCGGTACTCGCTCTTAGCCACCTCGGCCATCCAGGTCGGCATCTCCACTTTTTATTCTCAGAAAATGTGTTGAGTAAACTTATAACCTTCGTAAATATAATATTCAAATTTAGTTTTCTGTATCTTTCGAGCTATCCTAGTTGTATACTGAAAACAAAATATAAAAAAAATAGAAATAGGTTGTGATCATATAGTAAACTTTCTGCGTTATGCACTTGGAAATGACATTCTTATAAAAATGTCACCAACAAGAGTGATGGAACTCTAAGAACTAAATCTCTGTGCTCGTTCGCTGTAAGGTTTACAACTTTCGTATGGCGTGCGTTGGGTATTGACGAAAGCCACTGCGTTCTGTCCTATACTTCGTACTCTCTATTAGGAATGGGGTGGCTTGAACTATGTATAAAAAAACTAATTTATACACTTCATTGTGTTGTCAATTGTTAATACTGATAGTGTGAGATAGCCAAAGGAATTAAATTTCATATTCTCATATAAAAATATTTTGTTACTGCATTTAATTCCCAATAATGCAAAAATGTTCCAATCCTTCCCACTCTCCCTACCTTTTCTTCTCAAAATACTCCCCATCCAATTCCTTATTTCGCTTACCCTGAACCATTTTATGACTTCCCTCTGTGGAGTATTTCCCCGTAAATAAAAGACGCGCTATAAACGCCTCTTTGAAGGCAGAGCTCCTTCAGTGTTGAGTAACCGTCGTAAACTTGTTGCGGTCGGAGACATTCCCTCCGCCCACCGCAGTGTTCCTTGGCGGCGAGCCCCCTCCCCGAGCGCTGCTCGCCCCGTGCGAGCGCCTGCCAGCGACCGCCAATGCCGGCGAGTCGTGCGTTCTCGACCGGCCACCATTCGGCGAACTTGGCGTCCGCCAAGGCGCGGGCAGAGGCCTCGGCCGCTGGCGGGGGCACGTCGGGAATTCGCGCGCCCAACTCCTGAGTTATGAGGCGCGTAAACTTGCGGCCGGTCTCTGCTCTGCACAAGGAACACGATGGTCTGCGGTCGGAAGGGCCGGTTCGCCCGAACGCCGCAACAGTTTGCTACGTCAAGAACTGATTTCGTTGACCCGGCTCACTCCTTGGTCATCGCAATATTTTAGGTGCAATATTTTTTTATTATTTCTTTACTGTTTAATGAGTTATTATCGTAATGTTTTCTATCATTTTATTTCCTTTTACTGTTCGCCTTCTCCTGTTTGTTTGTCGTAGAGAGAAACTTTTTTAATGCAGCGGGATAAAGTCACGTTTATTTGTCACCGTTGAGATACCTAGATGCAACCATAGATACTAGTCGGTATATTGGTAAGAGGTTACTGTTGATTTAATATCTTCCTGCGCCGGGACGCATTGCGAGATTACTTCAAATAGTGGCTCTAGGAGACGCTTATCTGGCGTGTGGATTAATTTTTGTTTCATGTAATAGTAGACTATTTTTAATAAATTGGGTACCTAAATAAAACAACAACGCATTCGCTTCCCCCATTTTTCATCAAGGTTTGTTGTCGTGCTTCTGCCCCATAAAATCTGTCAGGGACCTGCAAAGCACGCTGCGTGCGTAAATCCGATCTGAAGATCATTCACTAACTCCGTCTGACGGTTCTGCAGTGAAATTTCAACAGGCTGCGAATTTCATCTTCCAGTCCAGTTCGTTTGTTTGATTCATCGAGCCTGGAATGTGTGTCTCAATTCTGGATATATTCAGGGTTCTCAAATGGCTTTAGGGAAGTAAATCATGTAAGTGAATATACCAATGGTATGTAGATATTTCTTAACTAGGTAAACCGAAACAGTGGAAATTGAATAAATATAGTTTAAATAACCTCGCACCCCGAACTGCCACGAAAATGTGGTTATTTTCTAAGATAATGAATTAGTGACGTTCTCATAGTATTTAAAACATTTACCAGCAGAAAACGATAAATCAAGGAATCACTAAGATGAGTGCGTTACTTTCTTCTAGATTCTTAAAGGAAAGGGTATTAAGTGCAGGAATTTCGCGAAAAATGCTTGTCTTTTACATCCTGGAAGTTAGCAGGTCCACTTCATGCAACCATAAAACTGTATAACTCAAAATTTGCTGCTTTTTCTGTTCTTAAGATGTGAAAACACAAAATTCGGTGTTCATGCTAACTGCCATTGGAAGTTAGCTGGACCACACCTTCATATCCGCTAGTAATGCAAGTATGTATGAATATACTGTAACCGCCTCTCCTCACCTATTTGATTACAAAAGTAGATGTATCATTTGCCTACTTGTTTCGCGACGTGTGATTACACCGTCACGCATCCCTGGGAATATCTCAATTTACGGATAACCTTCCCTATTGGTAGTGGGTTCGTCTTTGTTAAACTACTGATCAATTAACAAGCCAACACAATTTTTCAGTTTTAAATGACAAATAACATATATTCTATTGAATGAAGATCACTGTACAAATGAAATTCACAGATCCTCCTATGTTCTCACTTTTCGTAAAATCATGGTAGCTAATTCCCTACCTAAACTGCAGTTTTTCACTAGAATAATAATAATTCAGATCCCTGTTTACAAGAAAACAAGCAATGGATACATATTTACACTTCACAAAGAATATCACACATGAGACACACATCATAGTACAAATATTCATCCTGTAAAAGAAAAATACATACACACAATACTCGAAATTCACTACTACCTTTTAAATCACTAATTACGTTACACTCAATAGTCACATTTGACCTTCGGCTTCTACATAGCCTTTCAACACAATATTTTGTTTCATAACGTCTCTTAAATGATTTGAATCATTATAATATGACTCTTAATAAATAATTCTGTACAAAACAACTTCTATCATAAACATAAAGAATTACTTTAATCTGATTCTTGTTACGACTGTCGAAAAGAAATAAAACCACTGGCAAACAAGACCAATGTTCTAAGAAACTTGCCCGATCAACGTCTGTTTTTGAGGGAAGCTCACATTACAACGTTTTGGCTAGTATAATGATAATCCTATCTCACAAGTTTTTTCCAGACTGAAATCTAATGAGTGTTCTTTCTGTGACTCACAACCGGCGAATTCCTCAAGTTGGTCCCGCGCTGTGTAGCTGGCCCGTCGCGCGACCCTCGCGCCTCAAGGTCGTCGTTCTTCTGCAAAGTCCCTGCGTGGCCTGTCGCACTGAAGTATTCCGAACACCGTCTCCCAGTCGTCTCCCAGGCGAAAATTCACCACAGCTTTCGCAGAGGCGATGGTCGCTTCAGAATGCGAGTCCGAAACTCCAAGTTATGACTTCGTAATAGCAAAAGTCAAACTAGTTGTTTGGATAATCCGTCTTTCTCATAACTCTCAAAATTCCATAATAGGATTTCCAAAGTGAAATTCCCAAAAATAAGAATAAAGAATATATATAAAGTATGAAATATATGAAAAATATGAAAAATATGAAAGATATGAAAGCTGTAACAAAGAAGAAACATATCCTATGTTACAATAGTCCTCTTTTCTAGCAACAAGAATGCAGCAACGTGGTTTTACAGATTCATTTCGATCTATTACCGCCGTCGTTCTTTCATTCATTGCATTCTTGTTTAATATTCATTTACTAATTCCATGTAATCTCACGATATTCACAGTACGTAAGTCCATGAAAAGTGCTCAGTCAATTACCTTTTATTAAAGCTTTTGTGTTCCGCAATCTTCGCGTGTCCCTCGTCGACCATGTGGCGTACTCGTAGACAACCGTTCTCCTTGACGTCTCGAACCAGAAAGAGCGAGCTCTTTTTTGACGCAAGTTCACGCCACGTCCGTATTTCCACGAAAATTTCCTGATTGGCTACGGTCTGAGTGCGTTCAGAAATCCTTCTCTGACTTACGCCATCTCTTCGCCACTGTAGAAACTACGTGTAGGGCCTAATGTCGGGTATTATTGCTTCCATTTTCCGTTGGTTATAAATGTGACCGGCGACAAGCGGTTACAATACTTTGGCACAACAGTTCTTTACCACTTAAGGTCAACAGCGGCGTCAAAGCCTTGCGGCCATGGGTTGGGGGGTACGTGTGGTTATCACATAACAATCTCTACGCCATATCTCTGGTCTTCTCAACCTGACAAGTAAGCGTTCTCATCGTCACACAGAAACGGATACTGAGGCATTGCAAGCAAAGCGCACAGTTAATTTTTGCTCCGACCGGGAATGGAACCCGGGGTTGCGCCGTGGAAAACGAGCACGCTAATCGAGCCACAGAGGGCACAATAATGCAATTACACACCCTTAAATGTACTCCAATTTTAGAGCTTTTATGTATAAACGATTAGTGAAGAAATCAAATTGATATCTCCTCTCTTTCAAAACATATTTAAAAATAACAAAAAATAAAAGCTACGTTCCTCTTGAGAGCGCCGTCAAAGATTAAACGATACATTCCCTGTAAACAATCACCTGCAAGAATTCATACTCTATGCCAAAATTTGCCATTTAAACTGTTGAATATAATCTGTAATAAAAAACCGCAGGACGATTAGTTTAAATTACCCGGGTCGAATTTCAGAAAGGTACCTCTGCAAGGAAGGCCCTGTGCAAGGAAAAGACACCGTTCTTCCTAAACCATTACATCCAAACCAACCAGCTTTATTAATTCATACTCTACACCATCATTTGACAAAAACATGTGCTAAATATAATCAGCAATAAAAAGTTTAACAATAACCGGTTAGTTTTAGTTCCCAGGTCGAATTGCAGAATGGTACCTCTGGGGAAGACCCTCCGCAAGGAAAAGACACTGTTCCTCCTAATCCTTTTTATGAGTTCATACTCTACGCCAAAATTTGCCGTAAACATGTGCTAAGTATGACCTACAATAAAAAAATTCCTGCGGACCAGTTAGTTTCAATTATCCGTTTTTTACTCCATCTGCGACAAACGATTTCATTACAGATTATATTTTATACTTATTAATGGCAAAATTTGGCGTAGAGTATGCATAGTTATGGGATGTTTAGAAAGGAATGGTTTCTTTCTGGCACAGTGAGTTCGCACGAGAAACTTTTCTAGAATTCCAATCCGGTTAATTCAAACTAACCCGTGCGCGGCAAATTTTTTATTACAAATTATATTTCACACTTTTTATCGCAAATTGTGGCGTTGAGTATGAATTGTTAACGGTAATGGTTTAGGAGGAACCGTGTCTTTCCTTTCGCAGGAGGCTCCGAAGAGGTATATTTCTGGAATTCGAATCGAGTAATTGAAACTAACCGCTCTGTGGCAATTTTTTATTACAAATTATGTTTAGTACTTGTTTTCGGTAATTTTGTGAATTTCGGTAATTGTGTGAATTGTTGCGGGCGATGGTTTGGAAGAAACGTGGCTTTTCCTTGCACAGAGCGTTTGCCTTTCCGCACCAAATGTTTTTTAGATTATATTTAGTACAAATTTTGGGTAAATTATGGTGTAGAGAATGAGTTGTTACCGGCGATGCTTTGGAAGAACTGTTTCTTTCCCTTGTGTACAGCGTTCGCACGAGGAACATTTCTGGTATTCCAACCTGGGTAACATGTGCGCGACAAATTTTAATACACGTTATATTTAACACTTGTTGAACGTAAGTTTTGGCGTAGAGTATTAACTATTAAGGGTAATTGTTTAGGTGGAACCTTGCCCAGGGGATTCCGAAGAGGTACATATCTGAATTTAAACCCGAGAATTGAAACTAATCGGTCTGTGACTAATTTTTTTATTGCAGATTATACTTAGCACATGTTTACGGCACATTTTGGCGTAGAGTATGAATTGCTAAGGCAGTTTGTTTAGGAGGAACGGTGTCTTTTCCTTCCGCAGGCCCTTCCCAAGAGGTACCTTTCTGGAATTCGAACTCGGGTAATTGAAACTAACCTGTACGCAGTTCTTTTTTATTACAGATTATATTTAACAATTGTGATCGGCAAAGTTTGGCGTAGAGAATTAATTTTTACGGGTGAATGTTTACAGAGAAAGTCTCGTTTCTTCTTTGACGGCGCTCTGGAAAGGAACGTATCTTAATTTTTTTGGTTTAAAAATGAAAGAGCAAAGATATAAATTTGATTTCTTGACTAATTGTTTATAAATTAAAATCGATAAATTTGGAGTACAGTTTTGTGCGTATACTTGGATTTACAGATAGTCCTATTAACTTCCAATGGAAGCTAGTATGAGCACCGATTTTTTTGGGAACATGACTCGTGGAAAATGTTGTGTTTTCACATCTTAAGTACGGCAAAAAAAGCGGTAAATTATAGGCTATACAGTTTTGATAAAATTGTTGGATGAAATAATTCTGCTAAGTTCCAGGACGTTTGACTTTTAACGGTTCAAATTTGGTTTCCAACAAACTATGTCTGTGAGACAATGAGAAGCACAATTCTGAGGTTAAGAAAATCTGAATACCACGTAGGGAGGTCTATGTGTTTACCACACGTACATTTAGCCCATATCTGCAAGGCCGGGACGCCGCTGATTGGCCTTAGCCCCGGCAGTGGCTATTGTGGCAGTACAGACAGACAGACAGACAGACAGACAGACAGACTTTTTGCACTCTTCCAGCGACATGACTGATAATACTAATTTGATTAGGCGGTCACCTACGAGTAAATGCACAAAGATTTTTGTCACAATCATTGGTGATTCCTGCGGACATTTTTCACAGTGTATATCTTCAATGATGTGGTAGAAGGGGAGGTTTGCATTTCTCACATTCAAATATATAGCTCTCGGAATCAAGAATGTGTGAGACCTATAAATGCAGAATTGGGAAAACTGTAAATTGCTAAAATTGCACTGTCGATACATATCGCTCACACACGGATTTGCATGCAAGAGAGCATTTAAATCGAAAGAATTTGGCTGTAATATTTGTGGAAAATTTTATGTGTAATAGTTGATTTTCAGTAAATAGCACTCATTTCAATGTGCAGGATTAGTGTTTTCGTAGAGTTTCTTCTTACTTTTTGTGCTAGATATCGCAAGTCATTGTGAGCACAGAAGGTAAGCATTTGCTTCTTTTAAGCTGCGTGTTACAAACATAGTTCATTTGTTTATAAACACGTAAGTCTAATGTTGCTTTGAAGAACCTGAACGGCTTTATCTGCTGCTTATATTTATATGCGTTGTATAATTGCCACCATAGAATGTTTCCTTGAATGAGCCTGCTCTTTTTAGGGGTATGTTAAGCATTATTTTACATATTTACTTTCTCGCCGCTGCTTCATAAGAAGAGAAAGTATTGTGATCGTACGCCGAAAAACGGCAAATTATCAACAGAAAAACATTTATCTTTCGACCTTGATAAAGAAATGGGATAAATCATGTTCATAAATGTAGTAAATTGCATTCTCTAACATGTTATGTAGTCAGATTCTATGTTTTGAGAGACATTGATACCGAAAAATGCATTTGTGGCAAAACGTCTACCTGTCCATCTGTCCACATGTGATCAACGCTAGCACCTAAACCTATTTTCTACAAAACTGAAATTCCACAATCGAACTCGGGGCTTTGTGAATTTGAAACGGATATTTTGATTTTTCAGGGTTCTTTATATGATGCCTCAGAAACATTTTTTTAATTTCCCAAAATGGCCCAAATGTTTGATTAGACTTTATTCTCGTATGGCGTAAAAAAAACTTAAGAGAAATTTGCAGGTCACATTTTCGTTCAAATAACGTATTTTTCGAAAATTGCAAACGTTCGATTTTTTAGGGCGTCTTCGTACAACTGCAATATTGAAGATGGAGTTCTTTAAAGTCAGATTTTGAAAAAGGCCGCGTACAATTTTTCGAAAATTAGTAATTTTTGCATAATTTTGAGTGAAATAAAAGTAATCCTTCGTTTTTTATACAATTTATTTTCTAAAAAACGGCAATGTGTTTAACTCTATTTTTTCCTCGTAAGAATAAAAGGGAGGTAAAAATGATGCTAGTGTCTTTCTCGATGAACTCCGTGTATTTTTGAAAATTGCAAAAAGTTAACATTTCAAAGCTACAAAATTGAAGATAGAGGTTTTGTATTAGGTAAAGTTTGTTGCAAAAAATCAGCTGTGTAAAAAATAATATGTACAATTTTTTTTAAAGAAATAATTTTTGTGTAATTTGTGATTGAAATTTGTGGAATTTCAAAAAACCCTCCAAATCATTTCTTTAAATTTTCTCATCGCATGCATCAATGGACGGTAATAAAATGTCACTAGTTTAATTTTCGATGAAACTCCAAATTTTCGAAAACTGCAAAAATGTTACCATTTCAAATCAACAATATTGAATATATTTTTCCCTGAAAAAAAAGTTCTTAAAAATCAGTTCTTTAAAAAAGTAACGTACAATTTTTAAAAGAAACTAGTATTTTTCAGGTAATTTCTAGTTGAATATAATTAATTGAAATTATACTAATAGAATTGGGAAATGATACTAATGGTAATTTATGGTTGTAGTTAATTAATTAAAATTATATTAATAAAAATGACATTTTCTCAGAAACTGGTTCAATTATTTCTTTACATTTTTTACATGTATAAAACAAGAAACGCTTAAAAGGATGGTGTAAGTCTCATTTTCATTGATCTTTCTGAATTTTCGAAAATTGCCTGTTCAAAATATCGAGTTCAGATAATTATGCAATCTAAGGAGGCTAAGTCCATTCTAAGGAATCGGTGACCCAATTTGGACCGATTGCACACTCAGTTTTTTTCTCAATAAACTCCATCTGGATTATAATATAAATTTTAAACAAAGGTAGTTCACAGAGTGTAGATTGTTTGAATGAATACTTTGTGTTAATTGAATCTTCATTCAGAGCTTGAAAATGAAAACAAATGGTCCCAAATTAGGTACCCTTTCCCTCAGATAAAGTGGCCGGTAGCAAATAAAATAGCAGGTAGAACCACAGTTGTCTGTGATTGGTTGAACATCCCAAGGGGTGGAAAGGACGTTGCCTCAGGGGGAGGGGGCTAGTTTCTTTGCGTACGAGGTGGAAATAAGTCATATTTCCCTACCGATGGAGAGATTTTGCCTGCACGTTCGCCACGACGAAAAAATATTTCTCGGCGGGGGTTTCCGTCTAGAATTATTGTCAATTGACCCGTAAATATTTAGCATTTTAGCAACAATTGATCTAACGTTTAGCAATCGATTTGTAACTTTAGTCGAAGTGCAATTTTCAGATGCTCATTTCAGGCACAATTTGCGGACCCTTCCCGGTCGTTCTAACGCATATTTCGAAATTGTTTATAAAATTATAAATAGTTGCAAAATTGTTAATTCATAATTTTCGGCTTTGGGGCATCGCGAGACCCTCCCCCCTTTAGATTTGCAAAAGTTGGAAATTGTTTATAAATTTTCAATTGCTGCAAATTTTTTTATTGTCTCATCTGAGTGGCGTTTAAACGCGATACAAAATTCCGGAATTCGATCGGTGTTATCATATTTCGTTCTCGAGATATATGTAATTGTTTATAAGAAATTAACATCTTAGAATGACCCCATTTGTTTTCACTTAACACAAGCATACTGAAAAAAAAACAGTCCTTCAATGTTGCGGTTTTGCTTGCTATGCTTAAAAATAGCTTATAAACAAATTCTGTGGCCAATTTAATTACGCTAAATCCGTATTTGTATGGCGAGTATGAATATAACTTTTATTTTGTTTTTATATTCTCTTTTAAATGCTGCAATTTGCAAGTCGATATATTTATCAAATAAAGAGGAAACTGATTATCTACAAATTATTTTTAGCAGTATTGCACCAATCACGAACAACTCTGGTTCTACCTGCTAGCGATTGGTCAACGCGTCCATCCCCCTGCCGTCCCCCAGGCCGAGGGGTGTCCAAGTTTGTCGGCGCTGTGTGGAAGATAGAATTTTGCCGGCCACTTTATCGGAGGGAAAGGGTACATTTCCCCTAACATTTTTCTGCCATCGTATAAAAATTAGGATTATTGAATCGCTATGCTTGTGTGATATTAGTCTTTCCTTAGGACATAAAAAAAGTCACTGCGCCTATAAGAACTTTCCGCGCAAAATTTGGACTTTGTTTCGTTTTCCGTGATGTACAGAGATGAAACAAGTGCAATTTTTTATGATCGTAGAAGAAATACTTATATTTTACAATTGTTTTTTGTAGGATCTTGATTGTTTTTTTCCTTAACATATCGTTCTCGGCAATAGCTCAATCTCGATCGTGCAAAGAAAAAATCATTCGAAGCGCTTATTATAAAAAATAACTATTTTGATTTATCAACCTTGCAAATTTTAGCTTCAATAAAATTTGAATTATACTCAATATTGCAAACTTTATTAAAGCAAGCAGCTAATTTTTACGAGTGTCGTACTCTCAACAGCTCGGTCTCTTACTACCTCACTGTCCCATATTCGCGTTGGAGCTGCAACAAAAATAAAATATCCTTTCAACAACAAGTAATACGTCGCATACAGTGATGCACAATGAAAATCTCTCAAAAAATCGATCTGTGCTTTAAATTGAAATTCACGGCACTGGACCTCGCAACTCATAGAAAGGTTTTGTGAAAGCACGAGGAACTTCCGTCAGGTAAAAAGACTTGAATATGAACATGTGCTGCACAAATCTCCTTCTACACCCAAAATCCAGCAGCTAATATTCAAAAACGTATATATCACCATCTATTCTCTTTGTGCATCAATGCGAGGAGCTTTTGTCTGAAAGATTCGAATAGACATGTGCCATTCACAGAAAGGCATTAATATTCCCAAACTTGCAAAATGCTTGTACGTGTTTTTTTAGAAACGAAACAATTCAATATCACATGATGGTCTTTGTGCAGACTCCTTTCAATTGACTCAACATGTTGACTGGAACGTGTTCGATCCCAGTCGATTGAGGTGGAATTTGTGCCAGACGAATTGAGATTGTTTTAATTTTCTGTACAATTGCAGCACCCTCATTTACAAATGTCACAGCATGTGCAGTATTTCCTTCGTTATGGACTATATTCAGTTGTCAGCTTCATGCGTCAGTGCTTCAGTCGGCATTTTCACTTGCATTGCTGGAACAAACTTCGATCCGGTCGGGTGACCTTAATTGTTGTGAGAACAGAAAACATATCGTCTCCTTGCAAGGCAGTCAATAATCTCTTTGCACGGGATGCTTTCTTCTGAAGTCATGTAATTTTCAATCCTATTTTTCGGCGTGGATGAGATGTCTTTACGTAATATTCGGGATACCGTCAATAGACAATACGCAATCTGCCGCAATCTCTATTATGCATACGTGCTATAATACACATTTCCTGCGGGCTCCTAACCATTCCATAATTATTCATCCCGTTCTTTGAAGATTTCCTTTCTACAAATACTGACTGTGTTTTGTAACGGTGTCATATCCAGTGCTGCTTCTTTCATTTGTTTGTTTTCTCCCATTTCTCGTATATCATCAAATAGTACGAACTCTCTTTCTCCTCTTCCTTCTCTCCCTAAATATTTTCTCAATCTGTTTACCTTTTTAAAAACAATTTTTGTGCAAAAAATGTCCCACTCAATTATCCTTCTTCTCCTTTACTACTTTCATTAGTTTTCTTTCCTATTTTTTCACAGTTCTAATAATTTACTTATCTTTTCGGTTCGTTGCGCACTTTGCTACAAATTTCTCTGCAATCAAATTTCTACAGTTTGTCTGAATCTCTCATCTCTTTTTAATTATCAACATTTACATTCCTAAAGGGCAACACTCCAGGAAAATCAATCGGCAAATGCACTGATGACTGGTGACAAAATTCATGAGAAACTAATATGCAAATATACATTTGGCAATTGTATCGCGTACAAAATGTATAAAAGGGCAGTGCATTGGCAAAGCTTTAATAGTACCCAAGTGATTCATCCTAAAGGTTCCTGACGTCATTATGGCAGCACGATGGAAATTAGCAGACTTTGAACGCGGAATGATAGTTGGAGCTAGATGCATGGGGCATTCCAATTCGAAATTGTTTGGGAATTCAGTATTCAGAGATCCACAGTGTCAAGAGTGTCCCGAGAATATATAATTTCACGCACAACCTCTTATTGTGACCTCTTGATGTGATCTCTTATTGTGACAACACTGTGGCCGACGGCCTTTCCTTAATCATCGAGAGCATCGGCGTTTGCGTAAAGATATCACTACTAACAGTCAAACAACACTGCATGAAATAACAGCAGAAATCACTGTGGGACGTACGACGAACTTATCCCTTATATCAGTGCGGCAAATGCGCTATGCGCTATTAATTCGCTATGGCGATTAATGCGCTATGGCGGCACAAGACCGACTCGAGAGCCATTGCACGACATCGCCTGCAGCGCATCTTCAGGACTCGTGTCCAGATCGATTAGACCCTACACGACTGGAAAACCGTGGCTTCGTCAGATGAGTCCCGATCTCAGTTGATAAGATCTGATATTAGGGTTCGAGTGTTGAGCAGACACTACGAAGCCATAGACCCAAGTGGCCAACAAGACACTGTGCAAGCTGGTGGTCGTTCTATAATAGTGTGGACTGATTTTACACGAGTCCTCTGGACCAACTGAACCGATCAGTGACAGGAAATGGTTATGTTCAGCGATTTGGAGATCATTGCAGCCATTTATAGACTTCATGCTCCCAAACCATGATGGAATTTTTATGAATGACAATGTACAATATCTCTGGGCTACAATTCTTCGCGATTGGTTTGAAGAACATTCTGGACAAGTAGTGTCAATGATTTAGTCATCCAGATTGCCCAACTTGAATCCCTTCTAACATTTATGGGACATAATTGAGAGGTCAGTTCGAGCACAAAATCCTGCACCGAAACATTTTCGTAATTATGGTCGGCTATAGAAATATCATGGCTTAATATTTCACCAACGACTTGTTGAGTCAATGCCATGACGAGTTGCTGCACTTTACCGGGCAAAAGGAGGTTCGACACGATATTACGAGGCATACCATGACTTTTATCACCTCAGTGTGTGTTTGTTGTATTAATCGTCGTACTTTTCGCTGTGTAACTTTTATTATTGGAATGATTTCTTCACCATTGCTATATTATTCATAATTTCGTCTGTACAACTTCCATTTTATTATAATAAACATTCCAGATATTTAAAATATTGACTTGATCTTTGCTCCCTCGCTCCCACGACGTATTTACATTATTTTAATTCCTATTCATATTGACTCAATAATTTTGTTTCTCATGAAGGCTGATCTTCAAATAAAGACACAAAATTTTTCCAAAATTTGAGAAATTTTCGCGTATTTTTTCATAAAAGGTAGGAAATTTTAAAACTCTTTTGAACAATTATTTTCTCAAAAATAGCCCGACATGTTTTCTTTAAATTTTCTGTACATCTGTATCAAAGAACAGTATAGATGTAGGGCTGGTTCCATCTCCGGAGAACGATCTTTATTTTCTAAAACTACAAAAAATTAATGTAGCTAAAGAACAACATTGAAGTTACATATTTTTGCCTTAAATGAAATCCGTTCTAAAAGGTTGACTCTTAAAAAAGATCATATACAGTTTTTGCGTAATTTCTGCTTAATGTTAATAAAAAATCACATTTTCTCAAAAACGGCTCCATTTTTTTCTTTTCATTTATTCCACGGAAAGAGTAAAGGGTGATTAAAAATATAAGGCTGGCCTAGTCTTCGTTCAACTCTGATATTTCAAAAATTGCAAAAGTTAGAAATATTGCTAGAAATTATGTGCTGTTGTAGCACCATTAGTGTCATTGTAATCTACTTTCCTCAGTTCAACCGTATGTGGTGTTGTTGAGCGAAATGGTCCAGGAGGAATTTCCACTGCTTCTTCACACATTGTGAGTTCGCAGAAGGAAGAATGAAGTTTCCGGAAATGAAATGGACCAGAATAAGCGGATATGACTACGTCTCTTTCGTTCACATTACTTGCTGTTCTTTCTTCAGCTTCCATTCTAATCTAAGGCCGGGTATAATTCTTGGAACTCTCTTTCCCCTCGTTCTGCCTTATGGACTATTTTTCTCTTTCATTACTATTTATAAAATTGTCACATATGTTATTGTAAAATAATAATTAACAAATATCATGTGTAGGAAACACATTGCCGATGGAGTGACGAAATACAGGCAAAACCATATTATACGAGTATTTTAACTGAAAAACATAGTTTCAACAATTTACAGTACGTTTAAATTACCATACGCAGTGCTACTGTTTATCACATTTACTGGAAAAGTACTGTAATGCTGCAAAAAAACATTACTGAGATTTTAACGGATATACATGTTTTGGGAATGGTAATGGAAAAGTGTTTTCTTAAACGTCTGTCCGTTTGTGAACAACAGTAGCACCTAAACCATATATAGCATATTCCTAAAGTGTACACTCTCCTATTGATCTGCCAAAATTGATATTTCCCAATAGATTTAAAAGACCTCAATACCCTACGGGTTTTAACACTGATGTTTTGATTTTTGGGAGTATTTAACATGAAGCGTTAGCATTCTCAAACTTTCTTCAAAAATAGGTCCATATCTTTTGGTTTAACTTTGTCTCTGGATAGCAGAACTCAAAAAATTACTCGAAAAAATCGATGTGGGTCTAATTTTAGTAGAAATTTCTGATTTTTTGGAAATTGCAAAAGTTAGACATTTTTTCGTCTTCCTGTAAGTATAATATTGAAATATATATTTTTATTCATAAAATCTGATGTTCGGAGATACATTTTGAAAGAAGGTAATGTAAATTTTATTCGAAAATATTAGTAGTTTTTTGCAGAATATTGAGTGAAAATAGGCAATTTTTAAACTTTTTTAAATAAATATTTTCTCATGCCACAAAACATATATTTGACCTTTTAATTTAAAATGTCACACAATAATTATTTATCTGATAATGGTGCTCATTAAAGTTTGCTTGAACATATTAAATATTCTTTTTAATTGAAGTTCACTTCAATAATAGCGACGTTTCCGGAATTTCATTTTATGTCAACAAGGCTTCAAATTTCATGTAATAAGAATCACCAACACTAGAAAAAGAGTTGAGTCCGAGAAACATGTAGTAAAACACACTTTTTATATTCACATATCATGCTGAGAGGTCAACAAGGGTGGATGTCTCCAGTCGGGGCTTTGATTCAATTCAATGATGCCAATACCACATGGGACAGTAGGCGTTGTTTCCCCTCTGAAGGAAGGCGTACGAAGAATTTTTATGCCCTTAAAAAATCCACGGCTTTCATCGGGTTTAAATCCGCGAACTTGGATATAACAACCCAATACGCTAACAGTCACACCATCGAAACCGCATATGATTGATTCGGGGCTGTCATGTAATTTGTAATCTCAGACGCTTAAAAGAATGGCACAGGTAATTTTCGTTGAACTTCCTGAGTTTTCGAGAATTGTGTGTTGGAAATAATAGGAGAGACAATTAGGTCTTTAAGCGCTGTCACAAATGAGTGTGATGCCTCTGGGATGGCTCATGGGCAGCGTACTAGCTTCTAGTGCTGTAGTCCCAGGTTCGATTCCCGGTCAAGGCAAAAAAGCTTGTTGTAGCTTTCCTTTAAAATCGTTCCAGTTTCTGTAGCTGTGTGACGGAGAAAAGCTCAAGCAGGCGGATCTTGCTAGTGACGGCGAAGAAAATATGTTATGTTCGCCTCATGTCGCTATTAGGCCCAAGCATGGGAATTTAACTAGACCCAGGCAAGGGAGACATCGGTAGCTGGCCGGCGAAGTCGCCCTAGCGACCCAATAATGCCAGAGACTATATGAGTTATGACTAAATGAGTATATATGTTGTTATATATAATGTATAATATATATGAGTTATAGATAATGTAACTTCATTACCTGTACACGTCTTCTAGAATTCAGTGAGAAATATATTTACTTAAATTATTGCTCTCCATGTTGTGGCGGCAGGAAGTATTATTCCTTGACGAAGGATATGATGAGAGATAAGAACCCAAATTTATTGCTGATTTGCCCTTAAAAATATATTTTATTTCATCGGAGTAAATACTTTCGTTACCAATCCTTGCAAAAAACGCTCATTTCTCTCTGTAATCACAAATCAAGTAGTGTATGGCTTAGGGTGGAGATCACATTTTGAAAACGTTCATAGATTTCACTTCTCCCCATAGCAGGTCACACACAGTTTTTTAACTGTTTCTGGCGTAAACTAAATAAATAAAATAGATGTAAATTGTTACAATAAATGAAAGTGTTTTTATTAATTTTTTATTTAATTATTTAGAGGGCATTCTAGCGCGCGTTACAGGTGGGAGAGGGTGTGTTCAAAATACTCGAAATTTGCGTTACGTAATTTATGGACGTCCCGTAGTGTCGGGAACAAACGTTAACCCACTCCCAATGTTCAGATTAATACAGATTTCCTGAAATGAAAAGGAGGCAAATGGGCTTTCACATCTGTTGAGTGCGTGTCTGCACTAGTAGATTTGAAGCTTGGTATTCTTTCGCTATTCTACACTCTAATAGTTCTTTCAGATCCAATCTGAAAATATTCAACGTGCTCTGCGTGCATTGCATGGCTAATGCAGCGCTTTGACACACTGTACGTCTCACATTATAACTCGACTCTATGGAAGAACTCCGCCCACGCGCGCGGAGTCTCTCCATCCAAATTCACTCGCGGCGCGAGGAGGAACTCGGGCGTCTAACCGCCCACGCGGCGTATAAAATACGCACCTTCCGGAGCGTCAAAGGCCCCCTATGCACACCTGCATTCCGGCGCAGCCCGTCGCAGAAACGGAAAGGCTACAGCGCGCCAGTCAGCAAAAGAGGGCTTCCGCGGTGCGACAACGGCCGCAGCGGGAAGCCCGCCCGCCCCCGCCTATCCTCCGCCGGGGAAACCTTTGTCCTCGCGATAAAGGCAGCCAATTGCTGAGGGAGCCTCTCGCCACGTGGAGCGAATACGCGAGCAGCCCGAAAGATCCACCGCCGGGGACCGCGCTCACTCCGAACAGTGGGCCCGCCGCTCCTCCCGAAAACAAAGGGCTGGAAAAAATGTTGGTTGGTCGGTCAGTGATTCCGGGCGCGTCAACAGCTTAGGTCGTTAGTCCCGTAAGTATAGTGCATGTCTTTCCTCGGGAGATGACGGTGATCTGATCCCCGCTGGATGGCGCCGACCTACCGTCGGCTAGCCCAGTTCCCCCTAACCAGGACTCTCCCACCAGCGGGCCACCGCCCCAGCCGGGGCAAGCTATAAGGTCCCAACCAGTCTGCCGGAATATGTGGTAGTGTAGTGCATGTTAGTGCAAGTGTGTGTGTGTGTGTGTGTGTGTGTGTACAAGGGGAGAGAATACAAGGAAGAGGAAGAAAAGATTGCGCGTGGTCCGTGGCCCGTTTATTAGGGTACTGCTCTGGCATTCGCCTGGTGTTGATCGGAGAAACCACGGAAAACTACCGACGAGAGCAGCCGGCCGCTAGAATTCTCCTCCAGATAGCGACTGAATTCGACCTAGCTAAAGAGCTAGTGTCGAAAATCTTGCCGCCGTCAGGACTCGAACGTAGGACCTTCTGGTCAGAGGCGCTGCAGTGAGATCAGTTGATGCACTGAGCTACCGCTCTCGGTGGTTGGCAAAAGAAATTGATGCTTTTTAAAACATCCATATTTTCCACGAGATACGTCGGTGTCTTAAATTCGTAGTTTTGTTTTCGATGTTTTTTAGATCGATATATTTTTACAGAAATGTCGATTTTTTTAAAAAATTGTTGTCTTTTTCGATGATTTTGTACGTGGTAATGTCGTTAAACTGCATTTTTAACTTTGTATAAAATATAGATTAGAAAATTAAGGTGACAGAGTGCATTAAGACTGATTATACTTCAAACGAATATTTACGTATTATGGACACTATTTTAGATACAGAACAATTTTACTTCGATTATTTACGAATGAAAATGAATAAATTGAATAATACCAAAATACGATATCCTTTGTTTTCCATTGGATAAACATTATTAAAATATTACTTACACGTGACCAAAAAATAAAATATATGTGTATTTCATTTAAGGGCTCCAATTAAAGATACGAACACGACGGAAAAACATAATCTATTTTATCATATTTAAAACATCGATATCTTAATCATCGACTTTTTGTCAATGTTTTCATCGACATCGAAAACCTTTTGGTGATGTGTCGAGGTATCAATACATCGATGTTTTCATATAATTAGCCATAACTGCCTCTTGGGCGGGTGTGTCGCAGCGGTTCCAGGTCAATCGGTCCCAAGGACAATGTCCAATTAACACAAAGTCCACAGCAAAAATCTTCACACCATAATGTACACTGCATAATGTCCACAGCAAAAATGTCTACGTCATATCATCCACTGCATAATGTCCATAAACAGAATGGCCGCAGCAAAAATTCTACAATTAAGTCCACTGAATAATATATGCAAATCAAAATGTAAAACAAGCAGTATTGTACAAAATGAGTAATGTCAAGTCAAACTGACAAATCATGATACCAATACGGAGACATTAATTTTCGACATCTCATAAATAAGGAATATGTCACAAAACACATGTGCGTTGAAGAAATAATAACCATATACTAATATTACAAGGACAACAACCATGTGAAACAAAATCTATTTGCCTTCTCATACCACATAAAGCTGCATAATAATCCATGGGTTTAAGAAAATTGAAATTAAATTACTGGTTTTAATATGTAATCATTTAAACAGTCAATAAACTTGTCGTAGTTTTTTTCAATAAACCATCATTTTCCGTATCATTCTTCGGAGTAACAATCACTGTGCACATTGTATGCTACTTGACATTTTGGTTCTGGCCACTGCAATATACATATAAATAACTTGGACGAAACAGTACTGACTTAATGAAGAGGACATTCACTCTAATGGACATTTTGTGAGCATTTTTGCAGTGGACTTTTTACTTGTGGATCAGGTAAGTGTCAATCGTCGCAGCAAAAGATTTCTTTTCATTGGGAGTGATGCTATCATTTCCTGTGTCGGACCTTTTACGGCCCGAAACTGATCTGAAGAACAGAGTTACCATTTTGATAAGAAATGCATTGAAAAAGATTAATTGAATGCAATTAAGATAAATTATAATGAAACAAGGAGGTGAAGCGAAGGAACAGAAACAAAAAAAATTCATAAAATCCAATACATTGACAGATACTGTTAATTGGAGACAAATTATCCTGAAGTTTCTACGTTTGTCTTCTTGAGCCCAGGACTAATGAAATAATGAATATAGCCGAATAAATAGGCGAAAAGTTCCCCCAAACTAAATCGATAATCGCATTACTCATTAACATTTGAAAGTAGAATAAAACGTACCGTACATTTCCAAAAGATCAGTCTCCTAGGACAATCTGTTGCAGAGATTCAATGAGAAACGCGTTTTTCACTTTTATTTTTTCTCAGATTCTATTGCATTTATCAGACTGAAAAATTTGCAGAGACGGGAAAAATAGTTGAATTTGACGGTATTTTTGTCAAAGTTGGCGCCAAATTCAAACAAAAAATGAAAGATTGATGTTCGTTGTGATTATGTTGAAGTTCTGTCTCAGTTTTCCCCCCTCTTAACATTCTATAACATGTATTTTTTCTGATTTTAAAACAACGTGGTTGATAATCAAAAAACCTAAAACTATTTTTTATCAGTTTTAAAATTTCAAAATCGCGCAAAAATGTGATTGGAATTGTTTTCCACCACTATTTAAACACAGATTCAATCACGACATATGAATTCGAAATCTTATAAGTGTTACATCGATTATCTGACAAACGCAATCGGAATATCTGGAGTGAAACGAAATCATTCTGAATGTACGAACGAAAGTCACACCCTGGAATGCTGCTCCCACTTAGCCAATTCAGTCAAACTTCAAATAGAACGTCAATTTAAATAAATTGAACCTGTCAATTTACCTGTCAATTTACCTGTCAATTGAAATAAATTGAACACAAAATTAAGTTGATAATGCTACATGTTGAGAATTCTTTCAAATTCAGCCAGCCTTCATACTGCACGTGTATATTTCGCAAATGTTCATTCTCGCCTGAGATATGGCATAATATTCTGGGAAAATATATCTTATAGCTCCCAAACGTTTAGATGACAAAACAGAACTGTGCAAATAATAAGCAAATCTCACCCACGTGATTCTTGTAACACCGATGTCTCTTACTATAACACTCGACGTAGTAATCATATTCATCTGGTGAAAATATCAACAGCACAAAACAAAAAATTCACATACATGTACATTATTTTACAACATTTTGCCAGATGACATTAAACAATTAAATTCCATAGAAACGTTTAAATCCCAAGTAAAATCGTTTCTGCTGCGTCACTATTTCCTTACGAGTAGAGACTATATCGAGTATGGAAAGGCAATTTTAACTGTATTTACCATTTGGACAGTATAATCCGAAACAACCTGTACAATTTATTTTAACGCAGCTTCTGTGTCAATGACTCCCATCTCGACTGGGTTTTTCGTCCAGTTTCCCTGATCCTTTGAGGAAATGCTGAGATGGCCCCTTGTATTGCTTCGGGACATAAATGTAATTACATTATCTGTGCACGTCTTCTAGAATTCGATGGGACATTTATTCAGTAGTTATTCAAATTATTGTTCTCTATATCGCGGCTAGATGTACCGGGTGATCAGTATAAAACGCAACCCACAGCAGGCAGAGAGAAATGCACTGGCAACCATGTTTGAGCGAGTCGGATAGCGACTGGGGGTTTCAAGCAGATAAACTGACGGGGCCAGTTCTAGCGCAACAGTGACTCAAACCAGTGTTATCGCATACAGCGTCGGAATCCGGCTAAGTGGTAGAATAACACAGTGTTCAGCAAGTGGCTTCGGCCACTCGCTGCATCGCGGCATACTGCCGCTATTTTCCTTCTCGCTAAACTACATTTTAATAGAACGTACTGAGTAGTTGAGGAATTAGAAACAGTGAAGTGCTCCGTCACATACAATCTGGATCTCTGTGTTGTGAAGTGAAGCGTCGCTCAGTGAATCAATGGCCTCCGCCATCGATCCTAACACGCGCGAAGTATTGTGCGCAGCCCTGCAAACCCTACAAGACACGGAATCCATTGCAACGAGCCCCGATGGTGTATCTTTCATCTCCCTCAATGGTTACACCCCTGAAGTAATGGAAGTGCAACAGCAGACTTCACACCTACAACAGTCTGAGGTCGGTGCCGTGACCATGGACTCCCTGCCCGGCCAGCTGGCAGGCCAGCTCTCAAACCCGGAAGCAGCAGGCAACCGCAAAAGGTCAGTGAGTGATAGTGATACGCAGCCAGAACATAAAAAGCTCTTAGGGGCTGCTAGTAATGCAAGTGACTCATCATCAGAACATATAGAGTATGGAGTGCGAGTGGGTAATAGATTTGGACCTCTAGAAAAGGAAAATACCAATGTACCAGACAACAGATTCAAGTACTTAAACATTGACAACCGAGAGTCAACGGACCCCCCTAATAGAATTCCGCCCATATTTGTCGCCGATATTTCCAACTTAAACATGTTCGTAAAGGAATTAAAAAGCAAGGTCTCTATTAATTTCGTAGCAGATTTAAAAAATCAAAAAGTTAAAATAAACGCCCAAACAGCCACGGACTTCCGTAAAATAGTGAAATACCTTCTCCAAACTCAGAGAAGCTTTCACACATACAAAGACCCGTTAAATAAGAACATTTCAGTTGTGTTTAAAAATGTCGATCTATCGTTATCAGAACTTGAAATTTTCCAGGAAATTAAGCAAAAATTCCCTTCACTAATTAAAATAACCAGACTCACTAAGAACAACGCCCCAATGCCCGTTGTAGCAGCAGTATTCAATGGTAAAGACCCCATAGAAAATATTCTAGCCATAAAGCATATTTGTAATTTAAGAGTGACAACAGAGCGAAGGAAGAAATCGCAGGGACCAGTGCAATGTCAAAGATGTTTGGATTTTGGTCACACAAAGAACAATTGTAACCATCAAATAAGTTGTGCTTTCTGTTCCCAAAGTCACTATTCAGTTCTTTGTCCAAATAAAAGTCAAAACCCCATTTGTAGAAACTGCAGTGGTCCGCACAAGGCCGATGACAGAACATCCTGCACATACTTCAACTCCCATAATGCCCGTAGTACTGACCCCATGACAAATTCATCATCAAATAACCAATCATCCTCGCACACTGCAGGCAACATCCACTCCACTACCGAGTTCCCCTCCTTACCAGTATCACAACAACTACGTAACTTCACACACTCCAACTCTTCCGCCCGCGCAAACCCTACTTCCGCTGGATCCAATCATAGACACCCCAATAGCACCCAAAATGGAAACCAACAAAATAGTTTTTTTCTAAATATCATCGAAGCAGTCACATCCAGTATAATCAATTTCATAAATTCCTTAATTCCTACCATAATCAACTCCATCCGAAATTCCATATCTTCACTCCTAACTAATAATAATAGAAATGGCAGAAAATAGATTAAATGGAATAACCTTCATGAATTGGAATGCTAATAGTATTTCTAATAAAAAAATAGAATTTACGCAATTTCTCCATACCTATAATGTTGACGTGGCTTGTGTTACGGAAACGCATTTAAAACCCAGTAATAAGTTCTACTGCCCAGACTTTACCACATATAGAAAAGATAGATCACATAGTAAAGGAGGAGGAGTCTTAATTGCAATCAAATCTAACATAAAACATCACCTCATACCAACACCTAACTACAATGAAATAGAAATAATTGCACTTAATGCTGAAATATTACAAAAATCTTGGACAATTATAACCATTTATAAACCTCCCGATCATAAATTAAATATTGATAACATCAAAAATCTCTTTCAAACAGGCAATAATGTTTTAATGCTCGGAGACATGAATGCAAAACATATGTCATGGGGTTGTAAAAACAATAACCGGGACGGAACAAAGCTGGCACATATTATAAATAACTCCACACTGAAAATAATAACAACACCGGAACCTACGTATTACCCACATGATAACTCGAGGAATCCCGACATATTAGACATTGGAATAACCAATTCGTCCCAGAAATTTAACGCTTCTACAATATTTGAGTTAGATTCAGACCACATTCCCATACTCGTAACCTCCCACCAAATTCCTCCCCCTCATGCCCCTTTCCCCAATACAAAAATTTGTAAGATCGATTGGATTAAGTTTAAATCAGAATTAAATTCAGTAATACCCAAAATAAAAATACAACAATCCGCCCTCGAGATAGATCAATCAGTATCATTTTTAAATTCTATCATCCAAACAGCAACCCAAAATTCGGAATTCAAAACAAGTGATAAGAAGCAAACAAATTACACCAACCTGCCCCCGGAAATAATGAAAATCATAAACATTAAAAACCAAACCAGAAGATTATGGATCCGCTCCAAAAGTAATAGTGTCAAACACGAACTAAACATTATCAGGAATATCTTGAAAAAAGCATTAATTAATCATAAAAATAAGCAATATCATGAACTTATCCAATCTCTCAGTACTCAAAACAACACAATTTGGCAATTTACAAAAAAGATACTCAGGAAAAAAATTATAATTCCTCCAATCAAACTAGCAACAACAACTGCATACACCCCCTTCCAAAAGGCAGAAAATTTCGCCAACTATTTTTCGTCCACTTTTACCACCAACACTACGCAATACCATCCATCTCATCAATTAATTAATAACGCATTTATTACTCCCACGTACGGACCAAACCCAAGAATTAAATTAATATCACCCAAAGAAATAAAAAATATCATATCCAAACTGCCAATTAAAAAAGTTCCTGGTTACGATAGAATAAGTAATATAATAGTTAAACACTTTCCTCCCTCTGCATTGGCCTTCATCACAAATATTTATAATTCGTGTCTCAGAATCGGATATTTTCCTCTAACATGGAAGCACGCGGTCATCTTACCGATTCCTAAACCAAATAAGAACCCCTCATTAGTTGAAAGTTACCGTCCTATTAGTTTGCTCTCTACCCTTGCAAAAATATTGGAAAAAGCTATCCTCACGCGCTTAAAAGCATTCTTAATTCAGACTAATGCAATTCCCAAACAGCAATTTGGATTCACCGAGAAAATCTCTACCAGTCATCAACTTCTACGGCTATCAGAATATATCCACACAGGCTTTCAAAATAAGAAGCACACAGTCGGGATTTTTATTGACATCACCCAGGCCTATGATAGAGTATGGCACAAAGCAATGATATACAAACTAAAAAAGATAGGTACCCCATATTATCTCATACAAATAATATCCTCCTGCCTTGAAAATAGAACGTTTTCAGTCACCGTCAACAGTCACCATTCAAATCCAAGACAAATAAGTGCTGGCTTACCACAGGGATCGCCACTATCCCCTACACTTTTCAATTTATATGTATCCGACCTCCCGAAATTAGACAACATACAAACAGCCCAATTCGCGGATGATACTGCAATTTTCCTAGCCGGTAAGTCATTAGTAAATATCAGAAATTCTCTTCAGTTGTATCTCAATCTAATAGACAGTTGGGCAGCATATTTAAAAATAAAACTGAATCCAACCTAAACAGCTATTAAAATATTCACTCTAAGACCCTATACTCCTCCAGCACCGCTCACAATAAATAATGAACCCATTAACTGGCTCCCTCCTCATAGCACCGTCAAATATCTCGGGCTAAACATGGATACTAAACTGAACTGGAATCAACACATCAATAGTAAAATACAGCAAGCAAAAAATAAGATACACCAACTAAAACCCATCATTAATCGATCCTCTCACCTCCCACTCCCAACCGTGGTATTGCTCTACATTGGTTATGTTCGTACCTTAAACAACGATCTCAGAAAGTTGAAATACCTTACTGGAATGATGGAACATTACGTACGCACCTTTCCGACTCTTTGCCCGTTGCGTGTGGAGTTCCTCAAGGATCGATTTTAGGCCCTATTCTGTTCCTACTTTACGTAAACGATATGCCCTCGACGATTCGAAACGGAAGAACGGTTCTCTTTGCGGATGATACGAACATCCTTTGCAATAAAGAAACCGTAAATAGTGCAATATCAGATGTTTCAAATTGGTTCCGAAATAACAAATTAATAGTAAACGAAAAGAAAACGGTTTTAATGCAGTTTTCCATATCAAATAAACAATTCTGTGCTCCATTGAAAATGAACAGTGTACCATTGACTCATGTTAATGCAACAAAATTTTTAGGTCTTTCAATTCAGTCAAACCTTAAATGGAACGTCCATTTAAATGAATTGAACACAAAATTAAGTTCATTATGCTACGCGTTCAGAATTCTTGCAAATTCAGTCAGCCTTCATACTGCTCGTTGTGTATACTTCGCGAATGTTCATTTCCGCCTGAGATATGGCATAATATTCTGGGGAAATACATCTTATAGCTCCCAGACTTTTAGATTACAAAAAAGAATTGTACGAATAATAACCAAATCCCACCCACGTGATTCTTGTAAGCCTATCTTCATTAATCTAGGAATTCTACCATTACCGTGTCTTTTTATTTACGAATCAGTGGTTTTTGTAAAAAATGGCTTGCTTAAGGGCGGGAATATATTTTCAGAAAATGCCGAAGTCTATTACTATAACACTCGACGTAGAAATCATATTCATCAGGTGACAGTATCAACAGCTCATTACAAAAAATTCACATACAATACATGTACATTGTTTTACAACACTTTGCCAGATGACATTAAACGATTAAATTCAATAGAAAAGTTTAAATCCCAAGTGAAATCGTTTTTGCTGCATAACTGTTTCTATACAATTAGAGACTATACTGAGCATCACAAGAAAAGTAACATTAATTTTAACAATGATACATAATGTATTAATTACCATTTGGACTGTATAAATGAGTATAAACAACCTGTAACAACTATTGTAACACAGCTTCCGGGTCAATGACCCACATCTCGATCAGGTTTTTCGTCCAGTTTCCCTGATCCATTGAGCAAATGCTGAGATGGCCCTTGTTTTGCTTCTGGACATAAATGTAACTTCATTTTCTGTGCACGTCTTTTAGAATTCAGTGGGAAATACAATTATTCAAATTATCGTTTCCATGTTGTCGCGGCAGGAAGTAATAAGAGCCAAAATTTATTGCTTATTTATCCTTGAAAATAGATTTTATTACATGGGAGTTTTTTTCTCCCTTTCAAAATTCAAAATTTATTGCTTATTTATCCTTGAAAATCGATGTTATTACATGGGAGTTTTTTTGTTTTTTTTTCTCCCTTTCAAAATTTAAAATTTATTGCTTATTTATCCTTGAAAATCGATTTTATTACATGGGAGTTTTTTTGTTTTTTTTCTCCCTTTCAAAATTCAAAACTTAAGTAGTATATGATTTAGTGTAGGGATCACAGAATTTTGAAAATGTGCACACAATTCACTTTTCCCCATAGCCCGTCATACGCAGTTTTTAACTGTTTTTTGACGTAAATAAATAAATAAATAAATAAACCGCCATATCCATCTATAAAAGTATCATTAGACCACTCCTCCTTTACGCCTGTCCAGTTTGGATCTCCGCTGCAAGAACAAACCTAAACAAGCTCCAAATAGTCCAAAACCAGTTTTTTAGAACTATCACTAATGCTCCTTGGTTTGTCTCAAACTCACAGCTCCACAAAGAATTTCATATTGAATCCATAACACACCATATGACATATCTCTCAACCCAGTTCTATCACTCCATACCTCAAATTCCACACCTAGACAGCTTCAGACTCCGAAAAACTCCCCATAGAACCCGATTAAAAAAGAGATATCCCTACCAGGCATTCCTATTCAAATTTGCCGAAATAGATTGTATTTAGAGGTGTCTGGAAAAGATTTCCTCACCCGAATTAGCTTTTAGTATAATTTTAAGGTAATTTAGAATGTAAGCCTTCAATGCATATGTAAAGTCTTATATGTACTGAACTATGTATGATCTGTAAAAATAAAATAAATTAAAAAAAAAACTGACGGGAAGTACGCTTAATCCCCTCTCCCACTAACACCACCCTGAGGAGAAGAGCAGGTAACCGCTGTGTCCACGAATTCAAAGAGAAGGGTACGCGCCTGCTTGTTTGGCGTCGAAAGAAAATTGAATTGTCAAGAACGACGATTCCTTGGTATATTATTTAAAAGTGAAATAAACTTGCCATGTAAAATATATATTGAGGTCAATTTAATAGTAAACTTTGCTTGTTTTAGTGTCATAACAAGATACATACGCTCCAGAACATATGCTCCATAAATGTATGTTTTATAATTTTCTGTTTTGAATAAATATTAACAAATTACAAATTCAGATTCGCAGAACAAATGCTTGTTGTTATTATTATTATTATTATTATTATTATTATTATTATTATTATTATTATTATTATTGAATTAGGTTACTTTGAAAATAATTAACTAATTAAAACATAATAAAAATGAATTTCTCAGTTTATTCTGATACGTATCCGCCTTTACTGTTTCTTTGAAAAACAACAGACCAATTAATCTGTGTCGATAAATAGCACATCATACTCCAATCTCTTTTTAATGCAATGGATCAAACACACCTCCTGTCTCACGATAACACTTCACTAACCAAAATATGGTACTCTTGTTCAGAATAGACTCAAATGAAAATTTTTATCTGAAAGCTGCCCGGCACTCTTTGAAAGATTGCGTTCGGAAATACTCCAACACAAAACTGCGTAAGTGAGGCGCATCGTAAGTTAACTGTGAAAGAAGGAATCAATGAATGAAGACGCGGGCTGTTTTGTTTTGAGCAGGTATGACCTACCCCACAGGAAGGGGGTGAGTGAAATGAAGGGGGTGGTAGTAAGTGGAGTGTTGCTGAGATGCAGTCGAAGGAGCTGTCCCAGAAGCAGTGTTGCAAAACATTCACCTCTCTCTCAGTGCCTTGAACAGCAGGGTTGCGTTTTATACTGATCATCCGGTATTATTCGTTAAAGAAGGACGTGATGAGGGATAAGAGCCCAATTTTATAGTTGATTTACACTTAACATTAGATTTTATTACATCGGAGGGAATCCGATGGCCAGCTCCTTCTTTGCTCGGCCAGCTCCTTCTTTGCTCGGCTGCCCGGTTTACGCTTACTGACGTCACAGCGCGCCGACTCTGCGGCTCGCTTTTTGGTGTGGCGGACACCGCCGCAACACTTAGCAGTTGACGCATCCGGAATTACCAATCAAATATCTATCAATCCAATATGACCGTCAAATCTTTCAATTAGGCGTGTCTGACCAATGGTCGCTGGAAGGTAAGAATCCTTCTGCTTCATGAAAATGTTTACAGAGTGGGGAATAACAATTTGGTAGCATTTTATTTGACATTTCACATTCATCTTTTTTTCTATTACTGTAACATATTGTATTGTGAAACGTACTTGCGAGATAAATTTGTCCTTGTAGAGTATGAAAAGAAAATAGCAAAAATCTGTGTAACATCGTAAATATATCTGAACATGACTTCTTCCATTTATCGTTCTGTTTTCCGAGTTTATACAGAATAAATACTGAGGTGCTTCATTGTTTTGTGCCCCCTCAAAAATACATCGTTTTGTTTCCACACATGCGTTTTTACGTCTCTTTCCTTTTTCCCCTTTCCAGTCCATTGTGTAGCGTCGCCTGGTCCGGCGCCGGTGCGTCGGGCCGCTTCGGGGAAACCCGCGTAAAGCCGGATGTGGGTGGAGGGTGGCGGCGCCACGCCGCGCCGGTTGGAAAAACCCTTAGGAATCCCGGCTGGAATTTCCTCCAAAGGGACGCGCGCGGATGCGAGTCTAAGAGGTGTCGGTTGTAGCTCTGTAAAGGCTGGCCAGCGAGCCGTGTGTCGCCCGCTGCTTGTAGGGTGGGGGCGAGCCGGCGGATATTTAAGGCCGCGCCGACACGAGCCTCGGGGGATACGCTGGGTGTCGAAAGACGTGAGGTATCTCCAGTGCAATCCTTGCACGTGATCTTCAAGTCGAAGATCGGTTTGGCAACAAGCCGACAAGCCATGTAACTGGTGTAGTTACGGGACTCTATGTCCGACAGCTTCGCACTTCGCGTTGCTTTTTGCTGCTTCCGAAGCAGTGGTTCTGGGCGAGGCCTAGGGGACGGTCGCGGGGTTTCGCGGCTAAGAGAATTGAAAGGTTGCCAAGGGGCTAGATTTTTGTATCATATCATTGTACATTAATTGTAAAAAAATCTGTAAATATATTGTATTTATTCAATCAGAACAGTCGTCTGTGTTTTTCACTCTAGTACGTCACAGACTCGGAACCTTTCTTTTCTAAAACTGGTGGCAGCGGTTATCGAAAACTCACGTCGGGGCGCTCGCAGCAAATTCTGCCACTTTTCTTTTCTAAAACTGGTGGCAGCGGTTATTGTTAACTCACGTCGGGGTGCCCGCACCAATTCCTGCCATTTTTGTTTTCTAAAACTGGTGGCAGCGGTTATCGAAAACTCACGTCGGGGCGCTCGCAACAAATTCTGCCACTTTTCTTTTCTAAAATTGGTGGCAGCGGCTATTGTTAACTCACGTCGGGGTGCCCGCACCAATTCCTGCCATTTTTGTTTTCTAAAACTGGTGGCAGCGGTTATCGAAAACTCACGTCGGGGCGCTCGCAGCAAATTCTGCCACTTTTCTTTTCTAAAACTGGTGGCAGCGGCTATTGTAAACTCACGTCGGGGTGCCCGCACCAATTCTGCCATTTTTGCTGTCTAAAATTGGTAGCAGCGGTTATTGTAAATTCACGCCGGAGTGCCTGCGCCAATTGTTGCAATTGTAGTTCAAAATTGGTTGCAGTGGTGCTTAGAACTCACACCGGGTGGTTGTGCCAATTGCAGTTAATAATTGGTTACAACAGATTAAAGACTCACGTCTATCATTCAGCTTTGTGGAAGCAGTCACTACGTTCGCAACGAACGGGGAACGCGGAAGTCTGCAGCAGCATCCGCGGGGACATCAGTGCGGCATCAGAGCCATCGGTGCGCGCTGATTAATCAGAACAGCACGCGTAAAGACAGTGTACGCAGTTAAACGTGAATACGCGTCGTAAATACGTGGCGCCGGCAGTGTCGCGCACGCCACGAGAAACCGAAAAGTGCGGTGTTTCGGTACGGTAGTTTCGGGGCGGTACAATCCGACTCGGAACCTTTCTTTTCTAAAACTTGGTACTGGTACTGGAACGAGCTGATATTGGCACTGGAACTTGATCTGCTAATATTTGCATCACCGGAAGAACACATCACGGACCGACCTGAACGAGAGGAAGGAAGGAGGCCACAAACCGGATCCAGAAGGCGCTCACGCGACACCGAGGTCAACTGAACGTAAGTGTGTTTTTTGTTCTGGCCGGGGATCAATTCAGGCAATATGGCTTTCTTAGCGGGTTATAGGAAAGAGGTGCTTGTTAGGGTCGCGATGGAGATGGGGGAAACATTAGAAGGGAACGAAACCGTTGTTAAACTTAAATCAATCATTACGGAAAGCGAGCAGTACGAGGAATCATTCGTGAAACAACTCGCTGACCAAGAAAAAGAACAGGTTGCAGAAATACGAGAGCAGGAAAGATTACGCGAAGAGAGAGAGCAGGAAAGATTACAGGAAAGAATACGCGAAGAACGCGAACGGCAATTTGAACTTGAAAAGTTAAAACTAACGAATCAGGCTCCCACGCGTGTTTCCATAGGTAGTAGCGACACGGGAAATCGAACTAATATTCGTATTAGTCAAGTCATGGACAAATTCAAAGGCGAAGGCGACGATATTACGTTGTTTTTAAGTGTTTTCGAGGCGCATGCTCGCCAGCTTGGTATTGCGCCGGTCGAATGGGTAAACCATTTAATGGGTTTACTTCCTAATGAGGTGAACAACTGGCTCGTAGTAGGATCCGATTCACCTGATCAAGATTATGACCTAATTAAAGAACAATTATTAGATATGTACAAGTTCACGGCAGAAAAGTGCCGGCAGATGTTTTGTAGTCACGTAAAAGGTGCAAAGACCACTTGGAACGTCTATGCACGTGAATTAGCTAGTTATTGTAAAAAATGGGTCTCAGGTTTAAAGATAGAAACATTTGAGCAATTGCTAGATCTCATTGTAACGGACCAGATGAAGCGAAAGGTGCCGGCGGTTATGCGTGACCATTTCATTGATGTGTGGGGTGAGGTTTCTGCATCCCAAGATTTGGCACGAAGGCTGGACACCTACGAAAACAACCGGGCTAGCGGATACAAGAAGGATTTCTCGCGGTTCGGCAATAAAGAGCAGGCAGGCGAACGGAAATGGCCGAAGGCGACGGAAAGCGCGCCGACCACTTCCAAAACGGCAGTGCCGAAGGTAGCTAGTAACGCAGAGTTCGAGAAGCCGCAAGAACGGACGTGTTACTTATGTAAAATACCAGGTCACATAAAAAAATATTGTCCTCAATATAACAATAAACCTAGCGAGAAGATGTGTCACGTGGCCGACGCTAGTGCGCCAGAGTTATTGTCTCCACACACATTTCTTGCCAAAATTTGCGGCGAAACAGTCACCTGTCTCCGTGACACGGGGGCCACGATCGACGTCATCAACGCAAAGCACGTCACGCCGACACAATATACCGGCGAGTCCGTATGGGTTCAGCAGCCCCTGGACGAAGCGCCGAAAAACCTACCGGTAGCCAAGGTAGAGATTGTAGGGCCATTCGGTACTCTTGTTACAGAGGCCGCAGTCGCGAAGAATTGCGACTTGCCTTATTACATTTTTAGTAATCGTTCTGCTACGATTTTGAAAGAAATAAAGCAAGGTTTCTTAGAACCACAGCCTATCTGCGCGGTGCGGACTAGGGCGCAAGCAGTTGCTGAGCGCGTAAGGGCGGAAGGGCCCCAGACAATAGAGACGGTAGAGCCTGCCGAGAGTACAGGAAACGGCCGAGATCAGGACGCGTTCCAGGTAACCGCTTCGGAGGAAACCGAGGATGACAATAGAGTTGGTCAGGGCGAGGTCGACGCCCCGGGCAACTCGGAATCAAACGATCAGGAATCTGAATTAGATTTCGGTAGCATTGCTTTGGCTCGTTTGGACCCCACCGAATTTGCTACAGCTCAGAGACAAGACAAGGAGCTCGCGCCGTTGATTGAGCGTGCGGAAGGACCCGAGACGGATCGGCGCGATTATGTTATGAAAAACGGTCTATTGTTTCGTGTCCGGCATAGTAAGCGCGGAGAGCAGTTCACTATGTTAGTAATACCGCGGGTGTATCGTGGCACGATATTAAAACTCTGTCATGAAGTTGCTCACGGTCATTTAGGGGTCACAAAAAGCAAAGATGCCATGGCCAAATATTTCTTCTGGCCGAATTGCTGTAAGGATATTGAAAACTATGTGCGTAGTTGCGACAGTTGCCAACGAGTAGGAAACGGCGGCGAAAAACTTCGCGCGCCTTTGAAAATTGTTCCTATAACGGGCGAGGCATTCGAGAAAGTGAATGTCGACGCGTGTGGCCCATTTCCAGAATCGGTCACCGGAAACAAGTTTATTTTTACGGCGATGTGTTTAGCCACGAAGTATCCCGAGGCTATTCCGATACGGGACCTAACTTCGGTCACTGTAATTGAGGCATTACTAGAATTATTCAGTAGAATAGGATTTCCACGCGAATTGCAAACCGACCAGGGCACTTGCTTCACGAGTGCTTTGACAGCGGAATTCGCCGAGCGGGTTGGCATTAAACTGGTGAGAAGTTCGCCGTATCATCCTCAATCAAACGCAGTCGAAAGAATGCATCGAACTATGAACCGGCTTATGAAGGTTCTGTGTTTGGAGGCAGGGACGGATTGGGAATGCCAGCTTCCCGCTATTATGTTCGCGCTGCGCACGAGTGTGCACGAATCATTAGGTTTCTCTCCTGCCGAATTGGTGTACGGGAAGAATCTCCGTACCCCCATGACACTTCTTTATGAAAGGCTTGCGGGAACTGCGGAAAGTGAAGAAAATTCTGTAGTTGAGCATGTATTCAAATTAATCAATCGTTTGAAACGCTCCCGTGACCTAGCTCACAATAGAATGGCTGAAGAACAGCAGAAACGTAAAGTGTGGTATGACTGGAAGGCGGTCTCACGTACTTTCGAGATAGGCGCGAAGGTGTTGGTTCTCGCACCTAACAGGACGCGGAAGCTCGCGGTTCAGTGGATAGGGTCGGGCGAGATTCGCGAGAAAATTTCGGAGCATAACTATGTGGTCCAGATGCCGGGGCGGAAGGAACCCCGCGTCTATCACATTAATATGCTTAAAAGATACCACCAGCGGACAGAGTACTTGAATGTGCTTAGTTCTACGACAGTGACAGACGCAGGTGACGAAGACGCGCTAGATCGCTATGCGCTTAAATTGGATTGTTGCGACTTTGACGCGGAAGAAATGCTGAGCGGGACTGAGGTCGAACCGGAGTTTCGCGACCCTCTGAAAACGGTCATTTGTAAGTACAGGTCTATATTTAGTGAGAAACCCGGATTGACAGATATCACAACTATGGATATCGAGTTAACTGATACTAGCAAAGTGGTTCGAAGCGTACCCTACCGTACATCGCCGAGGCAGGCTAAGATATTACGGGAAGAAATCGATAGAATGCTTCGCGACAATATCATTGTGGAGGCGGAGAGTGATTATACGTCTCCCATGATATTGGTTGAAGCACCGGGCAAGAAACCACGGCCCTGTATCGATTATAGGCGCCTCAACGAAATTATTAAGACCGAATACTTTCCGTTACCCAATCTCGAAGAACGGATAGAGCAGGTAGCTGCAGCTAAGATAATAAGTGTACTGGACCTTTGCAAATGTTTTTGGCAGATCGGTCTTACGGAAAGGGCACAAAGGTATTCGGCGTTCGTGACCAGTTTCGGCACGTACCGGCCGCTTAGATTACCTTTCGGAATAAAGAACGGTCCCTATCAATGTTGTCGCATTATGGGCACCTTGTTGAATAAATGCCAAGAATTCGCGGTACCATACCTTGATGACATCGCGGTTTTCAGCAACACTTGGCAAGAACACATTCGACACCTAGAGACGGTCTTTCGAATATTAAAATCCGCCAAATTGACAGTGCAACCGCGCAAGTGTTTGTTCGCGCGGGCTAACGTAAAATATCTTGGATACGTAGTCGGTAACGGGAAATTGCGGCCGGCCGAAGCCAAGATACAAGCAATCCAGAACTTTCCCAGACCAGAGTCAAAGAAACAAGTGCGTTCTTTGCTCGGTTTGGTAGGATACTATCGACGTTTGATACCAGGGTTTGCGGAGAAGGCGGCGGCGCTGACCGATGTGCTGCGTGGGCGCGAACGCCAGGGTAAGATCGTCTGGACAGAGGCATGTGAAAGATCTTACAATGAGCTGCGACAAGCTCTCAGTGAAAAAACAGCGGTATATGCACCTGATTATAACAAGGAATTTCGAGTTCAGGCAGATGCTTCTCGGAGAGGTTTAGGCGTGGTTCTCTACCAAGTAAATGACGAGGGAGTAGAACAACCAGTCGTTTTTCTAAGCCGTAAATTAAATGATGCCGAAATGAATTATGGCACCACAGAACTAGAGTGTTTAGCGCTGATTTGGGGGTTGGATAAACTTAAAATTTATCTCGACGGGCAGGCCACAATTCAGGTCGAAACCGACCACAATCCGTTGGTCTGGTTGCGTAATACGGCCGGCAAAAACCCCAGATTATTACGCTGGTCTCTTTTAATCCAGCACCTCGATTTACGCATCAGGCACAAAAAGGGCTCAGAAAATGTTAATGCAGATGCACTTAGTCGCATGTTTGATGATGTGAATTGATCCACCGGCGAGAATAGGTAACACGCACGTTCATGACATGTATAAATGTCGGTGAAATTCTATGTAAATAATTTTGTAAATTCAAGGGTAAAATTGTTTTGTTGTTTTTTTTTGATATTTTTATATGTAGATACATACATGTGTCACTAAATTCAGTTAAGAACGGCACATGATGTATGTAACGAATTCCACAATTATGTAATATTTCAATGTAAAGTAAATGTTTGTATTTCAGGATCTTATGTAATTCAAGATGCGTCAAGAATTATTATGTAATATTTCAATGTAAAGTAAATGTTTGTATTTCAGGATAATATGTAATTCAAGATGCGTCAAGAATACTTATGTATATTTATGTATATAGGAGTAAGGTTTAAATGTACTGGCAACATAGCTTAGGTGAAAAGGGAGGGGGACAGCCCAGAGATTTATTTCACACATTTCGATTAAATAGGGTTTGATATTTTGGTATAATTATGTTCATGTTCATATAAAAATTAGGATGTAGAGGTCTCACGACCAGGTAACTTAGCAGAATTTTTTTCCTGGGCATATTTTGCTGCGAAAAAAAATTCTCACCCCCCGGCATGGGAGGGTCTGTAGCGTCGCCTGGTCCGGCGCCGGTGCGTCGGGCCGCTTCGGGGAAACCCGCGTTAAGCCGGATGTGGGTGGAGGGGGGCGGCGCCTCGCCGCGCCGGTTGGAAAAGCCCTTAGGAATCCCGGCTGGAATTTCCTTCAAAAGGACGCTCGTGGATGCGAGTCTAAGAGGTGTCGGTTGTAGCTCTGGAAAGGCTGGCCAGCGAGCCGTGTGTCGCCCGCTGCTTGTAGGGTGGGGGCGAGCCGGCGGATATTTAAGGCCGCGCCGACACGAGCCTCGGGGGATACGCTGGGTGTCGAAAGACGAGAGGTATCTCCAGTGCAATCCTTGCACGTGATCTTCGGGTCGAAGATCGGTTTGGCAACAAGCCATGTAACTGGGGTAGTTACGGGACTCTATGTCCGACAGCTTCGCACTTCGCGTTGCTTTTTGCTGCTTCCGAAGCAGTGGTTCTGGGCGAGGCCTAGGGGACGGTCGCGGGGTTTCGCGGCTAAGAGAATTGAAAGGTTGCCAAGGGGCTAGATTTTTGTATCATATCATTGTACATTAATTGTAAAAAAATCTGTAAATATATTGTATTTATTCAATCAGAACAGTCGTCTGTGTTTTTCACTCTAGTACGTCACAATTGCACTATTACGAACAGCGTGCTCGTAGCTTCCTGTTCTCTGCAGTTTATATTGTGTTTCAAATTATATCATAATTTCAAAAAAAGCTCTCTTTCCAATATACAAGTACACGAAAAATTATTCACAATACAACTGTATCTAGAATTAAAAGCCGACTTTCTAAATGACATGAACACATATATTTTGTGCTTTGGGAATTATCTTTATTTGCAAGAAATGCGTTCTGAAAATTCTTTACTTGCAAATTTAATCTTATATTTTTGGTAAACATACGTGATGACTGATCAAATCAAAAGGAAATAGTATTTAATTTAATCTTGTACATCGCTCGTTCTATTACAATATTGACAGCGTTTTTACTTTCTCGCTTTACTTTGAGGGAAGAGACAGTATTGTAATCGTGACGGAAAAATGCTATAAACTGCAGAGAATTCTCATTGCCGAGCCCTGGTAAGAGGAAAATGCATAAATCTTATTCCTATATGTAGTAAAATACTTCCTCTAATACACTGTGTAGAAAAAATCATGTTTTGTTGGTACTTGATACCAACACATCGATAACGGCAATTATCTGTCTGTCCGTCTGTCCGGCCGTTCGTCTGTGATCAAGGCTGGCAATCTAAACTGCTCAGACGATTTTCTCCGCAATTAATATTCCCCAAAATATGACTTCGAATATGATAAAGAATGCTTAAAAGAAAGGCGCAAATCTCATCGTCGTTGAAAATACTAGTTCTTTGAGTTGCAAGAGTTCAAAATATTCTCAGAGTCTGCCTCAAACTACATTATTGAAGATAGAGACTATTTCGTGAATAAAATCTGATCTTTAAAGACGTCTTCAAATAATGATATGAACAGGTTTTCAAAAATAGGAGTAGATTTCTCGCAATATTGCGTGAAATATAGATCATTTTAAATATTTTTTCTCGAAAACAACGTCTCTAAACTTTTATTCAAACTTTTCCCTTAAAACGATTCGTGTACAAACGTGTATTCGGACTTACTGTGTATAAGTATGTAATATTCTACGTATAGGAGAACAAATAGGCGGAGACAGAGAGATAGGCAAACAGAAGAACAGACAAAGTACGTACTTTCTCGCACGTATTTTCACGCAAAAGTACGCAAAAAATATTTCAACTTCCGAAAAATTGTGCATGACTCTATTTCAAAATCTTTCTTTAAGGAACAGATTTCATTTGGAGAAAAAACCTTCATTTTCATGTTTGTAATTGTAGGAAGACGCCGACAAAATTTTGAATTTTTGCAAGTTTTGAAAAATTATGAGTTTGCATCATTTCTTATCCTTTCACGCATCATTTATTATTCTTCACAGTATTCAACAGCAAAATTTAATCAAAAACGATGGAGAAATTTTTTGAAAAAATTTGAAAATGTCCCAGAGACTTCATCTGAAGTACCCCATCCCCCAAAATTAAAATATCAGTTTCAAATTCAAGGGACCGTGACATCAGCCAGATCGATTGGGGAATATCAATTTTGGAGAAAATCGGCTGAGTGATTTAGCCGCTAGCGTTGTTCACAGACGAACTAACGTTTTGCCGTCATTCGATTTTTCGTTATCAACGACCCACAAAACACGGACTCTGGGTACACCACGTGTTAAAGGATTTTATTTTTAAATTTATCAACTAGATTTATCCACTTTTTCGTTACCAAGGCTCTGTAATAAGAATTTTTCTGCCGAAAATCCGCCGTTCTTTTGCGCAGCAATACATAACTTTCTCTTCTATTGCGTACATCTACTGTGTAGGAAGTAGCAGCAAGGTACCGGTAGCGAGAGACCGGCAGACGGAGAGACGTCTGGAGAAACGTCTTTTCAATCAGGGACCCCTCAAAACGTATTGCGTCAAAAACTCGATTTTCTATAAAACGAATGTTTTCGTATATCCACACTAGTGTACGACGTATTGTTTACGTATTGACGACGAATTTGTAGATGACAGTATGCACTCTAGAGAACTGTTAAATATTTCTTTTTTTTACGTTATCAGATAAACATAACTCTGATAGAAATTACTTTCTTAACGTCCAATGTGCAAATATTTATTTTGGTTTTGATTTTGAGTGACTTCATTACTTATGTTAATTGCTATGCGAACGTGGCGCAGTTGAACAGTCAATGTTTTTCTCGAGCATCTTGATTTACGTGTATTTAGATTTTGTATTATTGTGTATTTCAATGTATACTTTTATATTTTAATAGGGATGAAATTCTATGTATAACCTATGTCTCTGAATATAAAAAATATCTTGTTATATTTTCTGAAAGTAGACATTTATTCCAACTGAATCCACAGGTCCCTGGAACAATAGGCAAAGTGCACCAAACTGTACGGCAGTTACGTGCAAAATCCTCACAGCTCATATTTCTTGTAGATTTATTATCTTGGTCTAGTGCGAGGCCCTTTGTTCTGCTGCATAGGCCATTCTGTACTACAAATCTCTTACATTGCAATGGGCCCTGTCAAGTGCTGCAAAATATAAATATTAAACAACCGAGTAAAAAGACAAAGGACAGGGCCTAGTGACTGATAGATAATGTAGCAATTACTGTAATCATATCAAGTCCATTCTTATGCAAAATAATGAGAATACTTTGGGAATAAATATGTTGCAAGACTTTTCACCAATTTTAACGTCCTTTTACCAAGTTTAAAAGTCATCATACTGCCAGACATCTCAATGGAAATATTTCAGGCGCTCAGAATAATAACAGTATATCCCAATCGAACTTCGTTTTGTGGAAAACGACATTTTCTCTTTTCGTTCTCCTTTATTTTCACTCCGGACAAATTTGCGATGGTAGAATTTCAGTTTCGCGATATCCCAATTCATTTAATATTTTGCGTATGATCGGTATATGAGCGGAGTTTACCGTCATGTGAGTTTGGTTGGGACCTGCCTTTACTCTCCTGAGCGCCTCGTTTATACTCTATTGCACTTAGATAAAATATATATCGGTTATTATTTCCCGGCAAATGTCGATGAACAGTAAAATTTTGACATGATATTTAGTACCTACATGAAAGAAGACATTTGTTAAAAATCGCCTTTAATTTCTACTAGTATTACTAGTAGAAACTACTAGTATTCTTCTAATAGTATTCCTCCACAATTTCCCCACCAGCGGGAAACCGCCCCAGCCGGGACAAGCTCTAAGCTCCCGACCGGTCTCCCGGAATATGTGGTAGTGCTGTAGTATATGTTAGTGAAAATGTGTGTGTGTGTGTGTGTGTGTAAGTGGAGGACAAGGAAGAGGAAGGAAAGATCGCGCGCGGTCCATGGCCCGTGGGAAATTTACATGAAGCTTTATCATTTTATTTTTTTCTCAAAAATGATTATAATTTTTTATTAAACTTTGTCCTCCGATAGTGCAAATAGGGCATAATAGAATGGTGTATTCAATGAGTGAATTCAAAGAGTGGCATATTCAATGAAATCCCTAAAGTTTTGAAAATTGTCAATATTACAATTTCTCAACGTCTTCTTACAACTAGAACTTGAAGATAGAGAATTTCTTTAACGAAATATGTACCGGCAAAATTTGCTCAGGTAAATAACTGCCATACCTCTAACCGGAAGGTCCTAGGGTTCGAGTCCCGACAGTGGAAGAATTTTCGACACTAGCAATGTAGTTAAGTCGACTTTAGCTTCTGCGGAAAGAGAAATCCAGCGACCGACAGCTGTTATTGCTAGTTTTCAGTTGATTCTCAGATCAACACCAGGAGAATGCCGGAGCTGTACTCAACAACTTTCCTCTTCCTTGTCGTATCCTCACACCTTACATACGCATACACACACACACTCGTGCACTACACTGTCACACATATCGGCAGACCAGTCGGAAGCTTAGAGCGTATCCCTGTTGGGGCGGTGCCCCACAGATGTGTGATATCCGATTGGAGAAAATCTCTGCATGCCGATGTAGGTTGGCGCCAGGTCTTGACAGCCAGCGGGAGATCATCACTACTTATCGCGATAAAACATGCATTACACTTGTGAAACCTTAATGCCCTTAGCGGTTGACTCACACGGAATGTTTTATCAATCAATCGAATTGTTCGAAAATGGGAGGAGAATTCGGGAAATTTGGCGTGAAAGAAGTGGCGTATGATGGTACAATGCTGGTAAGTGAAGAAAATTGGAGCCGACTTTTGAGAAAATATTAAAAAATGCCAGTGCATTTTTAATATTTTCTCAAAAAACGGCTCCAATTTTCTTCTCTCTCTCTCTCTCTCTCTTTCTCTCTCTCTCTCTCTCTCTCTCTCTCTCTCTCTCTCTCTCTCTATATATATATATATATATATATATATATATATATATATATTGCAATAACATATATTACAGCATATATTGCAAACGTACGAAATCGATGATATAGATCTTTTCTTAAATAAAATCTGTTAAGAAAACTATATCTTAAAATAGTCATGAAGTATATGTCTTTGAATAAACGAATAATTTTTACCTAAATTCTTCTTGAAGTTTATATAATTTTTTTTCAAAGACGCTTTTCAAGTTTTTATTTAATTTTTGCTTACGTATAGAGCAAAGTATGCTTAAAATGGCGCAAGTCTCATTTTCGTTAAACTCTCTGAATTTTCGAAAATTGCTAATCTTAGAAATGAGAATAAGATTTTACTGTTGTAGTTCTTCTTTCATATGGTTGGTTGAACATCAGCATTGTACCATCATACGCTACTGAGGAATATAATATCTACATAATTTATATGTATCACGATGTGACGTGTACATTCTCGAACAGGAGGCGAATTCTAGTAAGTGCTACTGATGTTTCAAAGTGATTCTGAACGTACGTTGATTAGTATACGGAGAGAATTTTGCTATTTATGTGCTGTCTTTGACAGCGTGACAGTAGTGTGATTAACGCCTACTGCATCCGACATTACCTCAGAGACTTTCGAGTATCCGTTCCTGCTTTAGACTGAACGGACCTGGGGCCGTAATTGATCGCACAGGGGTTGGCTTGTTAAAGTGGTTTTTAACTCTCTCGGGGATCCACTCCACAGCAAAGCGCCATTAACTACTGTCACTCAGTTTGTTCGCACCAGCCGGTGCTTCTGGGTGGTCACCCGTCCAACTGCTCCCCCATCCAAAGCCGCTTAACTTTAGTACTCAACCACGAGACCCAGTACCCAGTGCTGGAGAGCTGAAGCGATTTCCGCCTCCATAGACACACATGAACGACTGTCAAATTAAGTAGACGCAGCTTGAACGAATGTAGGGGATTTCTACTAACACCATGAAGAGGCAAACATGATTTATTAATAGGTCTTAAGCATTCTATTGAAAAACGAAATCTAATTTCTCAAAATGCCATCAGGCTTCGTATGATATTTTTATATTCTCGCTACTGAGTGGAGAGAAAGTTATGTAATTCTGCGAGAAAGAAGGGAAATAATCGGCAGAAAAACTCTTGTAGGACCCTGGTAACGCAAAAGTTGATAAATCCAGTTGTTAAATTTAGAAAATAATTCTCTAACACGTGGTGTAGCCAGAATTCATATTTTGTGGGCGCTTGATACCATAAAATCAAATGAATGCCATCTGTCTGTGAAGAACGCTTGCGGCTAAACCGCTAGCCGATTTTCTCCAAAATTGATATTGCCCAATCGATCGTCCTGATGTCGCGATATCTTGAATTTGAAATCCATATTTGAATTTTGGAAGGTACTTGATATAAAGCTGTGACATTTTTAATATTTTTAAAACATGACCCAGGGTATTTTGTTGGATAGTGTAAAGGACGTGTAAGAGAATGGTGCAGGTCTCGTATTCGCTGAAAACTCTGATTTTCAGAAAATTGTAAAAGTTAAAATTTTTTTTGGAGTCTTCTTACAACTAAAATATTAAAGACAGTGATATTTTATGTTAATGAAATCTGTCCCTTAAAGATAAATTTTGAAATATGATCAGGAACAACTTTTCGAACATTTGAATACTTTTGCCTAATTTTGCGTGAAAATACAGGCGAGAAACTACATGCTGTTTTTGGCATCACTATTTCTTAAGATGCTTTTTGAACCGGAATACCAACTATCAATTCAAGCTCTTTATCGCTTAAATGGTTTGTGAAAGTCGAAACGTGTTCAAGGAGATAGAGAAATTGTTACATTTAAAGAAAAGAAGAACTAAAATCGTATTTTGAGACTACATGTGAAAACGCATTAATATGTTAGGTATAAAACATCTGTTTTTCCTCTTCAATTTCATTTATACAGTGAAATTGCGATATGGCTTTCAAAATAAATCACTGTCATCGTAGGACTCGTTTGAGGTTCACCTGAGGGGTTTTCATGTTGAAATTTAGCCGTTAACTTTGTTTTAACGTAACTATTTTCTGACAAGTATAAAGTTGCAGGGAGAGGAAAGTTCATAAGTACAGTATAAGTTAGCTGGATATCGCTTAAGATCGCCCTCCTGCCATATCTTCAGAAAAGTTGGGCAGCTAGCACGTACACCATTCAGATATGCATAAAGAAACGTTGAAACAAGATCACAAAATCCTTCATTCACGATGTAGAAGAACATATTGAGATATCACATTCCTCTATTGTGTGCTTTCTTAACAAATATTCAACCAATATTTAACTTTTTTCTCATCACAGTATTATTGTCAATACAAAAATGTAGTAGTTTTATTTAAAAAATGAAGTTGAAATTATTATGCCCTTTAAATCAAATGCTCAAGTTGAACATCTTCAAACGTAATATTTATTTCTATTAAATATTTTGTGAGTAGTGTTCTTCCTTTTTTAGTTTCTCGCGCTTAAGATGAAACTTCTTAAGAACAGAAAGTTATGTAATGCTATGCGAAAAAGCGGAAAATTTTCGGCAAAAAACTCTTATTACAGACATCTGGTAACGAAAAAGTGGTTAACTTCTGTTGCTAAATTTAGAAAAAAATTCTCTAACAGGTGGTGTAGCCAGAATCCATGTTTTATGTAACCTTGATATCGAAAAATCGAGTGACGGCAAAACGTTTGTCCGTCCGTCCTCCTATGAACAACCGTTGTATACCGTTCAGCCGATTTTCTCAAAAATTGATATTCCCCAAACGATCTGACTGATGTCGCGGTCCTCTGAATTTGAAACCCATATTTTAATTTTGGAGGGTACTTTACACGCAGCCCCTCGGATATTTAAAAAAACTCGCCATCAATTTTGATTAAATTTTGTTGTTGGATAGTCTAAAGGACGTTTAAGAGAATGGAGCAGGTCGCGTGTATGTTAAAAACACTGATTTTTCGAAAATTGAAAAACTTCAAATTTTTTCTGCGTCTTTCTTAAACTACAATTATGAAGATACATTTTTTTCTGAAAGAAATGTGTTTATTAAAAACAGATCTTCAAATAAGGTCATGTTTAAATTTTCGAAAATATGAATAATCAACCGGTCTGAAAATTCTGCTCTTCGTGATCGTAATTTTAAATGGGTTTTGAGGCAGTTGGATGCTACGTAAGTTAGAATGTGTATATTAATTCATTTTTCTTTGTTCACTTCTTCCATTGAAGCTATTGTTATACGTTTACAAATTAATATTTTAGAAATTATGTAAAAGCCATTTGAAAGAAATAGGAAATAAAGACTGCTTACCTACAGTCGCCCGTTCCCAATTTACGCAGTTGGATGCTACGTACCAATTTAGAATTTGTATTTTATTAATAATTCATTTTATTATTACTTATTATATTTATATTATATTTATGTTATTTCATTTTACATTGCGTCCTTGAATTGTGTTAAATGTGAAAACGAATAGATGGGCTGTCATTGTTGATTGTGGTAACCCATTGTTTTAGCGCCGCAATGATAACAGAAGGCGGTAATGACGGCTGCCTTTCGTTCGCAGAAATATTCACTAATACTTTTATATATTTGTAGAATATTACAATATAATAGTGTTTATTAATTACTATTATGTATTTTTTGATCTTTTAGCATTTGTTTACCAACACTATTAGTGTCGTATTATTTATTAACTTTTAATTATTTTACTTTCTCGCATATTGCTTGCAAAGAATATTGTATGGCTAAAAAACGCATCTCATATGGTCATGAATACACTGCATACCTTATAAAATGAATTCAATGCCAGAAATATATTTTCATTTAAAGGTTTGAATAAAAAATCTATTGCTTGAAACTATTTAATTTCCATTCCTAATGACAAGAAAGTACGTACTGCTTTAGCACCACTAGTTGGACATTGAAAGTACGCCATTTTTATGTTATTTTCATAAAATTCAGCAATCACAAACTATTTTCCATGATTTTGTGTCTTAATATAGAATGAATACATATGTTATAAATTACTTTCTCGTACCGTTACACAGTTTTTCTTCATTTAATTTTTTTTAACATTTTCTAATAATTTAATGCGTTTCGCAAATGTACTAGAGTCTAACATTCCAACGTTATAAATATTTAATGTTAAATATGCGGTATGAACATAAGAACAAAGATTTTTCATCTTCTTGTATTTCTTAAAAGCTTTGAGTGCTTTTAAATTGTTTGCGAAAGTTGTTTTTGAAATAAGTTTTGTTCAACGACATTTAAAGACATCAAAGAACGACGTGAAATCAAAAGTAGGCTGAGTGGAAAACGTAACTCAAATATTATTCTCCCAAGAAATTTTAATTTTACACAATAATGCCGCGTTGTTGAGTACTTGTCGTTCTAATTGAAAAGTTTTTCATTGTTTTGGGTCATTGAAAAAAAATTATTGATTGGAATTAAAAGTTTCATAACTTAAGTTAGCATTTTTAATCTGCAAAACTTTTGTAGTTAATTAAAACCGACCATGATATGTAAGCGTAATTAGAAATATTTTGAACGTTTCAAAACTCTATTCATATAAAGTATATAAGATATATTCATATAAGGTTCAATTAATATATGAAGGGTTTGGAGCGTTAACAAGATTAGCCACCCCATCCCAGCCACAACCAGCCTCCTGCACTAGGGTCGCTCACTTACGTATCTCCAGAACCGTTGCAGGTATTGAAATGAGGTTTTCACTAAAACCAACGTTTGCGACTGGCACACACTAGAACGACCGACGTGGCTACAAGATATTCAAGTAAAATTATCTTTATTAAAATGAACAGTAAGTCACTGTGATTACTGACTTTAAATGTATTTATGATTTACAGTTAATGTGAAAATTTCGAAAATATACATCCGCTCGAAATTGTTATGTTGATCAATTTATCTTAAACATCCGACAGCGATCAAATTCACCGCATCCCAATAGCTGCTAAACTGTAAGCTCCACGTGTCAATTTGTTTTGCCTATATCCTCTCTGTTACGAGAAACCATGAACGCTCTATTTGTTGAAAAGCATTAGTGTACATCTTATCTGAAGTGTCGATGTATTAGAAGTTGGTGATGAAATGACACGTTATCGGGACTGTCTGTGACATCTTACGACGAAAGGCAACCCACGAGTGAGCAGCCAGACTTTTTGTAATTGTTTTTGTCAATTGAATATATTCATCTAATAACTGTAATCAATCAATAAAAGGAAAACTTTAAGAACGTATTTTGTGTATTGATGTGCATAAATTCTCCAAAATCCAAAAACAACCCAATGAATACATGAACAAAATGATGGCGCGTGTGCATTGTCGGTAAATGCAAGGCCCGGGGGTTCTAGAGTTAACATTCTATATACAATTAAACCATAGTTTGATGATTTAAATCGAAATATAGATTTATTTAGTACATGATAACGAACGTGAAGATATGAGTCATGCCGTATATATGATAGGCATAGGTATGCATATGACTCTATGTTACGTATCAATATTTATAAGAAACTTATTATTTTTACGACCACGCCTACACTTAATATTTCGATACTTCCACGGAAAAACAAGCTTGTATGAGAGAATTATAAATAAATTAATTATTAACCTCTTTTTTAGAAATTTAAACAAATAGTATCTCTATTTTGTCTCTTCTCCGTCATTACAGGTCATGAGTTGTATTTTATCACAGTTGTGAAGGCAGAACGCATAATGATTAATTAACGTGTAAAATTATTGTAGAAATGACGTGTTTCACTATTGTTCGATGAGAATTTTTTTATTTATTAATGATAAGAGTTATGTTTCTCTGACATTTTCAAGATTTTAAAATATTTTTTTAAATATTCAAATGCTTGATTTTTGTTAAGTCCTCAAAATAGAAAAGAAGAAAATCGCCAGTTTTGCAGAGACCATACGCACTAACAGTAACCAGAAATGCAAGCTGCATTCTAATGTCAATATATTCGCATCCGGAAATTTACTATTAATTTTGATATGTCAAACAGTTAGACATGATGAGGAGTAACATAACTAGTACTGTGAGGTATGGGTAGCGTTCGAAATCGCACCCCCAGGACGTTATCATTAATTCATTTTGTGATTGATACTTGCCCTGCAGACATTCATCAGTGTAAGCGCCGTAATCCTACTTGCACATGAGAAATGTTTGAACCAAAATATGGGAGAATGGAGGTATATAGCATTTGAACATTATTCCTACGATAAATTACATGGCATTTAATGAGTATGTCACAGAATACTTATACAAATTGTTCTTCTCCATCAAATGTCACATACAGTTTGAAGCTTTTTTCGCGTTAAAGAATACAGCGATTGAGAAGCAATTGTTTTCCAGAAAAGACCTGAAGCTTAAAGGAAAATAGTCGGGCTGAAAGTATAAGTATAAAAGTGGTGGCTAGAAGATTAGCTAAAAGTAGAATGTGTCGATCAAATTGTGACAAAACAGGATTCTTGATAGAAGTTTGTATTGTTATTAAGATGTTTAATATTGTAAAAAATAATAAAAAGATATAATTGATACTGAACGATTCCATTTGCAACCGTTTGGTGTTCTTTAATTGTAAAATTTATAACATTTGAAATATGTTTTACTTAAAATAGTAAATTAATTTTTTTGGAGGAATCTGGTGGCCAAGATCGTTAAGGCAGTAGTGTCGTAGCGATCTCGGACCAAAGGGCCGCGGGTTCGAGTCCCGCCTCGGGCATGGTTGTATTTGTATTCGTCCTTTCACCCCTTGTCATCACCATATCGTTTCATCTTCACAGTTACCGTAACGTTAACTCCAATAATGTTTGCTAATGACCTAGATGTTGAAATGACATTAAATAGAAATAAAAGAGGGCAACTTGTGCCCCTCCTCCCGACATACGGCTACACATGATGCTTGTGCAAACATTGCAAACTCTGCAAACATTAGCAACCTGCTGTTTGCGGTGACTCTGACGCAGAGCCCTGTGTTCGAATCCCGAGAGTGGCCGATTTTCGACACTAGCTCCATACCTATGTCGAATTTAGCCGCTGGAATGTAGAAGAGTGTTGGTCGACTGCTTTTATCGATAGTTTTCCGTGGTTTCTCTGATCAAGTGGCGAATGCCGGGGCAGTAAACTAATAAACGGGCCAAAGACAGCACGCGATCTTTCGTTCCTCTTCCTTGTCTTATTCTCTCACCGTACACACACACAACTCTTACATGACAACTCTTACACGAACACGCATGTTGGGAGGCCAGTCGGTAGCTTAAAGTTTTGCCCCGAATGGTTTGGTGCCCTGCGGGGCAAGATACTTCTAGGAGAAATAACAATAATAACCTTAATATTGATATCCTTAACATTTCTAATTTCATTTTAGGACCCTATTATACTCAATACTTTAAACATTTCTCCATGTTAAAGAACAATCTTTCAGTAATATTTTTTACAAGTATACTATAAAAGTTCCAAATGCTTAATTAAGTTTATATTACTGTTTTTACTTTCTCACTCTTACGAAGGTACTTCGTAAGAAGAGAAAGTAAAACTCTTATGGCCAGACACTGGTAATGAAAAAGTAGATAAATCCTGTTGTTAAATATAGACAAAAATTCTTCTAACTCGTGGTGTAACCAGAATCCATGCTTTGTGGGTACTTGATACCGAAATACAGCTTGACGGCAAAACGACTATCTGTGTGTGTTCAGCGCTAGTGTGCGTCAGCCTATTTTATTCAAAATTGATATCCCTAAATCGATCTGAATTAACTCGAGGCTTTGGGAGTTTCAAACGGATGTTTTGCTTTTTGAGGTTACTTCACATGAAGCCTCAAAAACATTTTCAATTTTTTTTAAAAAATGGAACGAAATTCATTGATCAAACTTTGCTTTCAAATAGTGTAAGGGACGCTTAAGTGAATGTTGCTGGATTAATGTTTTGTAAATTCCAGATTTATTGAGAATTGGAAAAGTCCAATTTTTTTTGGATGTCTTCCAACAACTATAATATTGAAGATAGAGATTTTTTCCTTAATGAAATTTGTTCACCAAAGACGGATATTTAAATAAATTTATGTTCAATTTTTCAAATATATCAGTAGTTTTGGTGTAATTTTGCGCGAAAAAGGCATTTTTTCTCAAAAACCGCTCCAATTTTTTCTTTAAATTTTCTCCGCATGTGTAAGGGACGTTACAAATATGGTGCTAGTACCATTTTCGGCTATCGTTCCATTTTTTTGAAAATGACAAAAAGTTAACATTTTACAACTAGAAAGTCGGAGAAAGCGATTTGGACTTTTGCTTTAAATGATGAGGGTTGTAAAGAAATAAGTTTTTTTGTCAGGTCATGTAAAAGTTTTTTAAAAACAAGCTGATATCGCGTAATTTATGTGTACATTTTATGCAATTTCTAAAAAAATATTTCATCAAAAATCGCACCAAATTTTTCTTTAAATTTTGTTCTCATACGTAATAAGGGACGTTATAAAATATGGTGATAGACCCTGTAGCAGGTGCAGCACTGGGAGGTGCCGTACTGCGAGTGCGACTACATACGGGGATCAGAACGGGTTTGAGGGGATTGTTTGTCTTTAGGGGAATGATAGACAATATGCAATGAGAATGAATATAAATTTAATTGCATAATAATTATGAATACAACTGGTTTTGGTTTATAATAAGCCGGAGGACCATTGAAAGTTTATAAAGTTACTGACTGCTGTTCTTTCTTGAAGTACACTTGGGTTTAGCTTACTTACAGTTTGTAGCAAGGAAGGCACCAACCCAAATCACTCGGCTGAGTGTGTCGTTGTCCGGGCTGAGGTAGGCTCCAGGCAGTTTGGTGGTGCGAACTGGCATGGGTGCGGACTCAGATGACCGGAGCTGGTGGTGGAGTTTTCCGTGAATTCGGCCAGGTGGCGGCTGCGGCCCGCGAGTGGCACGAATTTGAGGCAGGCTTGATTTGGCCGTACTAATCGCCTTGATTGGCGAAGCAGGAACAGCCGACCTTGATGAGTTTTGCTGGTCAGTCAGTTTAACAAGTTCGGAGCAGTGTAGTTTGAGAAGTTCTGTTGATTCTCTTCTGTCGATTGTCTCTGTCGATTGTGCTCATTCTGTCATTCTGTCAGTTCATTCTCGGTTCTGTTTAGTCTGTTCTCTCTAGTCTGTTCTCTTATGTGGGAGTGAAGTCGCAGTATTTATTATATTGCGGGTGTGATTGAGGCCGTGGAGGGGAGAGTCACGTGGCTATGACTTGGGCCTATGGTAAGGCGGGAAAGTTTGAAGTGCCCGCGATCGGCTCCCTATTCGTGATGCGCCTTCGGGCCTGGGGAGAGGAGTGTCACGTGACATTGGCGGCGATCGGAAGCAAAGGCGGTGGCACGTGGGGTGCCCGCGATGGCGGCCCGTTTGTATTTTGAGATTTCCACGGGAATTGAGGCATCTGGCTTGCAGGTGGCCAAGGAGCGGGGCGGCGCGCCGGCAGTGCATCTGAAGCTCTCTTTGTCGGCGAGATACATTAACGGGCTTATATTTGCGAGGGAGGCCCGAAGCGATTCCCAGACATATTTGTACACATTTCTTGGTCGCTTGTCAGGTAGCGAGCGATGGGGTGAGTGAAGGGCCCCGCGCGCCGGGGTGGCCCAGCCCTAGGCTAATGAGGGCTTAAACCCCAGCTGGCAGCGCCGAGAAGCGGCGGTCAATGTTCTTGGCGGGCGTGGGCCCGTGGGAACGGCGGTTTGCACGGAAGACACTGTAAATGTTTTTATTGCCCTTTTGTTAGATTTTTTCGAAGTGCAGCAGCGTGCTGGCATGCACAGAGAGCGACTTGTGGGAGGTTGGTGAAAGTACGCTCTTAATAGTGGGTGGCCGCGCGGGAAGAAAGCTTTTAGGGGCTGTGCCTTGGTGGCGAGATTGAAAATTTGATCGCAAGATTGAACAGACCCATTTTCGGCCATCGATCAGGTGGGCTCTATCGGTTGACTGTCTCGAAAATTGTAAAACGTTAACATTTTAAAACTATAAAATTGGAGATAGTGATTTTTGTTTTTAAACTAAGTCTGTTGTAAAAAAATCAGCTCTTTAAGAAGAATCATGTACAATGTTTTGAAAAACATAGTTCTTGCGTAATTTGCGCATAAAGTTTATGCAATTACTAACAAAAATATTTTCTCAAAAACCGTACGACATTTGTTCACCAAAGTTTTTCCTCGTATATAACAATGTATTGTAAAAACTAATGGTGCTAAATAGTACACACTTTCTTTGATTATTTCTGACTGTTCCACTATAATAGACTTCTACATTAACATGAACAACAAAAATTATTTTCCGCAGCGATATTCAAACTCAGGTTCTTCTTGTTAAGTGGTCGTCACTTATTCCACTACGCTGCGATTGTGTCAACGCAACATTTTTTCCCAGCAATTTTCAAAAATACGAGATGTTCGCTAAAAATGGGACTAGCATATTTCTACTTCTTCACCCTTCCGAACGTACTCCGTAAGAAGAGAAAATTATGTTACTGTGCGCAATATAACAGATTTTTCGGCGGAAATACCTTTATTGTCGTAGTCTGCTAATGAAAAAGTGTATAAATCCAGTTGCTAATAAATAGAGAAAAACTAGTGGTGCTATAGAATGGCATAGATTTTATGGCACTAGTTAATTTTCTAATCTCTTTAGTTTGGACTAGCTTTTTAGTTATGCCTTATTCTGTTCCTAGTTTCCATCTTTTGCAGCTCAAAGGACACTTTTTTACATTTTTTCTATTTTTCTGATTCCCGATGGTAAAACTGAACATGACTAAGAATATTATAGAAGAGTAAGATCCGGACCTACCTCCATAGCCGAGATTGTTATTTGCGTATACCCACTCAGGGCTTTGGTCCGAAGGGTCGCGGGTTCGAGTCCCGCCTTGAGCATGGTTGTTTGTACCTTGTCTCTCATGTATGTTGTCGCGGAGTGCCTCGCGTTCTGCTGAGTCGAAATGTGGGGAGCCCGCAAGTGTGTTTTTGTCTAGTGCATGGTCGAATATGCGCCCAATCCGAACGTAAAAAGTTACCCTATGTCTGCTGGATAAAATATTTAATAAAAGAGGTATAACCTGACCCTGTATGTAAATTTTCGTTTAAAAGTTTGGAACTGATTTTAAGAAAATCTTTTAGCTTTTTTGAATATGAGATATTTGAAGCCAACTTTCACAGAAAACTATTGAGATTTGAAAAACTTTATATAACTAATTTGAAGCACTTCTACTCACAAATGCAATCAATACAGATAAATAATCCGGAATGTCTGCACGTGATAGAATTTTCAACTTTTAGAAAGTTTTTCAATTTATTTATTCGATTACTGAAACCTATTTAACGTGAAATCAATTGTGGTCAGTCCGTCCATCTGTACGAAACGATTGAACTAAGTAACGACTGAATCTATCAACAAGGATGTTAAATACATTACGACCGTGATATCTCTAACGGTTCCGAATATTATTACTTTCTCGCTCTGACGAAGGTACTTCGTAAGAAATAGTCGTGCGCCGAAAACGGAGAAGTTTTGGCAGAAAAACTTTTATTGCCGGGCATTGGCAACGAAAAGGTAGATAAATCCAGTTGTAAAATATAGAAAAAATATTTTTTTTAAACGTGATGTGCCCAGAATTTATGTTTTGTGGGTCATCATACCGATAAACGTTTGACGGCAAAAAAAACTGTGTGCCCTCCTGTGGTGAACGGTATCGCATAAACCATTCAGCCGATTTTTTCCAAAATTGATATTGTCTGATCGAACTTAAGGCTTTGGGAGTTTCAAACGGATATTCTGATTTCTGAGGGATTTTACATGAAGTGGACTTTTATTTTTTTATGCGTCTGCCGGACGTGGACCTATACAGTACATCTGTGGCGTAACGATTGAGCATCAGTGTCGGCAAGTTAATTCGGACGTTCTGAGTTCGAGTTTCGGAGCGGAGAAAAAAATTTGATGGATGAAAACAATTTTGCAGGTTTATGTAGTAGTATAACATAACGGAGCAGTAAGAAATAATGCGACAATGTATGTGCTTTTGTAGCACCACTAATTGAAAAATATTATGAAGGAATGTTCAATTATGATTGTTTATAACAAATCTCTGCAAAATGTTTACTTGAAAATTATTATTTTAATTCAATATTTTTCATCATTATTATTTTCAATGATTATATAATAAGGAAAATTTATTTATTTTAAGGAGGAAATAATATGTAAAACATTTATTTTAGAAAATAGATTTGAAATGAATTCACAATGGGGATGATATACAAATTGTAATTAAGTGCAATGTCTCAAGTGCTCAAATGCCTTCATTGACTACACATTTCTGTAGTATGATTTGTACTCTCAAGCACACTTTAACCCAGAGTTCATTATTATTATTATTATTATTATTATTATTATTATTATTATTATTATTATTATTATTATTATTATTATTATCAAAAATGGAGTAGGTGTGTGTATGCCGGTTGCCGAGTTCATAGTCAAAATTAAGTGTGGGTGTAATTATGTTGGGGTAGTGATCACAATAAAGTATTTTTTGCAAGAACTATGCGTAATTTATAAGTGTTGGTGTTAGGAAGAGAAAGGAATTAACGTCAACAGCTGTAGAGTAGGCCTAATACACAGCAGTGTGCAGGAATTCGCAGTTCAACAAAGTATAGGGAAACTCTTCTGGATATATAAAAATAAAGCTAAAAAATGTTGAATTGTGTTTTTTGTAAAGAGAAAATGCAGAATGAAGAGGTGTACTGCCACTTCTGTCAAGAAAACATGCATTATGTCTGCGCAAGCGTTAGTGAGGCAACGATGAGGGCGAAATCGAATGCGAAGAAAAAACAAGGGAAATGCCCCAGATGTCGGGTGGTGGATCAAGACGCATCCAACAGGAAAGATAAAAGTCATGAAACCTCTTTATGGGAGCTTTAGAGGCTGATATTATTATTATTATTATTATTATTATTATTATTATTATTATTATTATTATTATTTGGGGGGCGAGAGGAAAAAATGCATTAAGCACCGTCAGGGATTCAGGTGGTATAATCCCTGGTGTGTGGGACTCCCACTCTCGGTGGCAACAGCCACAGGCGGAGTTTTATTATTATTACTATTATTATTATTATTATTATTATTATTATTATTATTATTATTATTATTATTATTATTATTATTATTATCTCTTTATTCACAGTTTCCTGGTATTGTACAATCACACAGATATCAATCAGAGCATGATTACATAATTATGTAGAAACAGATACAATAGAACATTAAAACATATTACTATCAAATAAAATTATATAAAGGATATAAAATATCAAACAGACAATTGTTACTTAATTATCAATTATAGAAAATTGTTATATCGTATTTTTACATGTTTTCACCCGTGTATTTTCTGACCAGAGAGCAGGTATTTATCAGTACCGATTTCTGAATATTAATCATTATGTTTTTGTTCATGTTCAGACCCTCCAATGCCTCGATGGTGACTTTCGGGACGACGCCTGTGGCTGACAATACTATGGGTATAATCTTGGCAAGTGTTAGAGCTCATTCCTCTCTCAGAGTTTGGGCCAGTTCTCTATATTTGCCCAACTTCGTCTGGTATGTTGTCATGATGTTGGTGTTTACGACGGCGAAGTCTATAAACCAGATCTTTTTGGATTTCTTGTCCCAGATGGTAATATCCGGCCTATTGTGATGGACTGTTTTGTCCGTTAGAATGCTGCGGTCCCAGTATAGTTTGTAGATCTCGTTCTCTAGGACCGTTTGTGGTTGGCACTGGTGGTATGGTGTATTATCTGACAGGAGACCACACATCTTGGCGAGTCTGGCGTGGATAATTCGTCCCACGTTGTCATGCCTCAATTTATATTCAGTAGGTGCTAACATACTGCAGCCTGCGAATATGTGCTGTATTGTTTCGGGACCTTGGCCACATATTGGCCTGTCATCGTTTACCACTTCAGGATCTTTTATAATGTATTTTTGGTAGTTTTTTGTAGTTATTACTTGATCCTGTATAGCTATAATAAGCCCTTCACTCTCTGGGTATAAGTACCTTAACGTGAGCCATTTGTACGACATATCTGCGTCTACAGTTTGATTGGCTATTGCTGCTGGGTACACACCGTGGAGTGACTTCTGCTTCCATTTGTTTATTTCGTCTTCCCATGAAGATGGTTGCAGATTTATGTCGTGTTCAAGGTCCAGAGGTGTGTAATTATCATCTGCTTGTTGAACTACATCATGAAGTTGCGATGTCATGGCTTTATTTCTGAAATAATCTCTCAAGGACTTAATTTGTCTAATATGCAGATTTGAGAGATTTATAATACCCCTACCCCCTTTCTTTCTCGGCAGTGTGACACGCTGTGTACAGCCTCTGGGATGGTGGTACCTGAAACGTGTCAACTGATCTGATCGATCTTTCGATGGTCTCGATGTCTGTCTTGGTCCATTTAATGATGCCCATAGAGTATGTAAGCGCTGGCATTACAAAGGTGTTGAAGGCCGCTGTGAGATTTTTTGAGTTGGGAGAGGACTTCAATATCGCTTTCAGTCGACGTTCAAACTCTATCTGCAGTTCTTCTGTAATTTGTGTGTGGGCTATTGTTAGATTTTGTTGCATTCCAAGGTATTTGTAAAAGTCATTTATGTTTATTGCAGTTATGGTCTCCTTAGATACGGTCTCATATTTAACATTGCCTATGAGTTTGCCCTTTTTTATGCTTTGGATTTTGCATTTCTCAGGTCCCAGTTGCATTCCCGTATCGGTAGAGAATTTCTCAGTGATTTCCAATAGTTTTCTCAGTCCTTGTTCCGAACATGAGCATAATTTGACATCATTCATGTATGCGAGATGTGTAATTTTACATTTTCCCAAACCTTTTAATTCGAACCCAGATTCGCTTTTGTCCAAGAGATTTGAAAGTGGGTTCATTGCAAGGCAGAACCAGTAGGGGATGAAACTGTCGCCTTGGAAAATGCCACATTTGATATCCAATGTGTTTGTAATAATCCTTTCCGAATTTGAGGTAATTATAATAGTGTTACGCCATTGGCTCATAACTGATTTTAGAAAATTCACAATTATGGGGTTTACGCGGTATATTGACAAAATATAGATTAGCCAGTCATGTGGGATCATATCAAAGGCCTTTTTATAATCAACAAAGCATGTGAATAGATTGCGGGTCTTTTTTGTTGCCTGAGACATTATAACACTGTCAATAATGAGTTGCTCTCTACAGCCCATGGTACCTTTGGAGCACCCTTTCTGATCTTCTGCAAGTATTTTATTGTGTGTACAATGTTGCTCTATTACTGATTTCAGACAGCTGGTAATGATTTTATAAAACACATTGAGACAGGTGATTGGCCGGAAGTTCTTTGGGTCAACTGTATCATCCGTTTTAGGCTTCATAAACGTGTTCCCCTCACATAGGTAAGATGGAATTTCCTCCGGGTTCAGGAGATAGTTTATCAATTCAAACATCTTATCATGTAAACTGGTGAATTTTTTGAACCAGAAATTATGGAGTCCATCTAACCCAGGGCATTTCCAGTTGTGTAACTTGCATATAACGTTTTTAAAGGTTTCCATTCCAATGGATGATGTTGTCATATATTCGATTTCTCTTGAGTCATTCTCTAATTGTTGCAGCCATGTTGCTTTGGTATTGAAACAATTTTCTCTTGTCCAGATGTTTCCCCAGTATTCTTCAATATTTGATTGCGTTGGGATTTGATTTATTTGAATTTCGTCTCTTGATACTCTTCGGTAGAAAGGCTTTTGGTTGTAACGGAAATCCCGATTGTCTGTTTTCCTTCTGAGACTTTTAGAGTATCGGCGTACTCGTTGGCTATAGACCCTTAGTTGTTGTTTTAGGGTGACAATAAATTCTGTTAGGGATCTATTCTATTAGGGATCTAAGCGCGCATGTCTTCGGTGTATCCTCTGTATATTGGCTATTTTATTGCGCATACGCTTACTTCTGCTTCCTGTCTGGAAAGCTTCGATTACAGCAATGTCTGATCTTAGATTTTGAATTTTCTTCTGCAGTCTTATTTTCCATGGTGGATCTTTCTTGCCACGGAACTTCTGTGGCGGTTGGGTTTCAATTATCTTTCCGCCATTCATTCTGACGATTGCTACGGCCACACCAGTATACTCTCTGGGCCAGATGACAGAGTCTAGATCTAGGTATGTTTTAATTTCTCTACACTTATAGGGCATTATTTGCTCATTCGCTATTTTCACCAGCAATGCTAACTTTTTCGAGTTGTGCTGCTTGGGAATCCTTGGTCTATAGCGTGGGTCAAGTCCTTCAAATTCTACCGTTGCCAATTGATATTCTGATTTTAAACTCTCACTCAGGGTATCTTCGCTATTTGTTTCGGGATTTCTGTGGGTTTCGTTTACTATTGGGGCTGTGAGATCAGGGCCTGGGATTTGGTCAAATTCTTGCAATGATATAGAGTTCTGTGGTTGAGGTTGGGATTTTGCTTGTATTTCACTCTTTATTTCTTGTCTTCGGGACTGGCGTACATATTTTCCGGATTTGTAGATTAATGCTCTATGGTCTGCAACATTCTGTCCCGTTAAATGCGACAGATGAGGGTAAAGTTGTATAAAAGATTTATGTATCTCCTGCCTATATGACACACGACAAGTTTCGCAACGGGTGATGCGTAGATATAACCGAACGATAACTTCATTAATTTCATCGGTCCACTGTATCCTCCGTCTTGGCAGGCCTGCTTGAGTGGTCCCGAGTAATGTCCGAGAAACACTGTCAGCAGGTGCAACTGACTGTTCTTGGGTGTTGCTTTCGTCGGCTGTAGTAGATTCGGGTGTCCCGGTGTGTGCCCGCCTGTCCAACAACACACCACTAGCGGCTTGCATTCTGTCACGACCAGCGCTAGTCGTGACCTGGCGCTCACCAGGCAGCGGCATTTTATCCTCAGAATTTTCAGGGTTCATTCTCCATATGAATGGGTGGGTTGCATTTTACGCCTTCTGCCAGGCCCAACTGTAGCCTTACTTACTCCGGCTATGGGAGCCGCTGTTGACCAAGTTTGGTTCCTCCACCGCCTCCCTAGGTCCAGATCCAGTTGGATGATCTGAACCATCATGATGGGCCTATCTTAGATTGCATCTAGTAGCCCCATCATGACCCCCATCTCTCATTGGTTCGTCGGCGGCTCATTCCGCCAAAGGGGCTGGTTACCACAACCTTGGAATGAGTTCTCCGCACGACTTAACAGGGCTCCCCGCGTGAAGGGTGAGAGTGGAGTTGGGTGTGTTTTCTGATTATGGTTTTGAGTCACACCCCTTATTATTATTATTATTATTATTATTATTATTATTATTATTATTATTATTATTATTATTATTATTATTATTATTATTATTATTATTATTATTATTATTATCATAATTATTATTATCATTATTATTATTATACACACTACAATATACATATATACAAAATATTAATATCTTGGCATAATTCTCATATGAATTGACATATATTATGAACAGTCGTGGTTTTCTTGCAAAGACTTCATCTTTGATAACAAAGAAAGTCCATAACAAAATTAGTCTCAAATTATCAACCATGATTATCTGATTAACTGAAATGATAGAAAAACGGTCTTAGAACCGATACAAATATAGTACACGTTCTGACACTTTCTGTATACTTACATATGCACCCCTCCTGTTTGTACGACCCGTATATGCGGGTATTCTAACGGGTCAAACCCACCCGCATTCATAAGAGTTCTGGCATTCACACGGGTACCCACATTCATACGGGTACCGCACTCATATGGATACTCGCATTCATATGGATACCCGCATTCATACGGGTACCCATATTGTTAAAATATGGGTGTTGTTGTATTAAATATTTTAAAGTAATTAAAATATAAAATTCGAAAAGAACGAAAAGACGAAAAAGGCAAAAAGACAAAAAGGATGAAATGGACGAAGAGATAAGGATAACGACTGCTCTGATTGTTAGTTTTCCATGGCTTTTTCGATCAATACCAGGGGAATGCCCGTAAAATACCCTAGCATACGGGCCACGGACCGCGCGCAATCTTTCCTTCCCCTTCCTTTGCTATGGTCATCCCTTACTTGCACTCACACTTCAGGCACCACACATGACAGGACATCACACAGGACAGGGATATTAGAGCTTGTCGTAGAGGGAGCAGTGCTCCGCTGACTGGAGATACCTAGTTGGAGAAAATACAAGCTGATGTGTAGGTCGACGCCGGATCTCACCATCCAGCGGGGGAAGGTTACCATCACTTTCCGTGATAAAAACATGCACTACACTTACAGATCTCATTACCGCAGCAGTTCACGCGTCCGGAAACACGAAATGATGAATTTATCTATCACTCAATAGCAGTTTGTCTCTAATTTCTTCCTTTTTCTTGCTGAACAACTCCTTCTGAAAAAAACACGACTGACTCAAGGTGGCGCGCCCCGACGTTTCCCAGCTGATCGCTGTAAAAAATGGGCCACGCCTCTGCCTCACCCCCACAACTCTTCCATAATCTCTCATAATTATAAAAATTATATGCTGAAATATTAAAATTGTTTCAAAAATTACATATATAAAAGCACCATTTTATATAATAACAACACACTCTGTTTTGTAAAACGGTTTGAATAAATATATCTTGATACCATTTTCAACGTTTTGACTCATAAAAGTGGCTTTGCCTCTTGAGGCCTTTTTAATTAAAATTATATCGACTTCGTTCATCATAGTCGTGAAAGTATTTTACGTGAGAATATAAGTTCATATCTACGAATGTACTAATTCTGGTTTCACATTGTCGTAAAAAGAAATCAAAATTTACGTCTAGTTGCAAAATTAATTATTTTTCGTCAAGGTCCATGTCAACTTCCAGTCTAAAACCATGTTGAGAGATACCTTCCAGTTGTAAACACGTGTTTTCAGCAATTTATTTGAATTAATTGTCAAATATTGATATCGTACTCCAAAGATCATGAATCATCATGAATACACATTTTTAATTGAAGTTAAGTATTTATAAATTTTGCTGTTGGAAAAATGAGTCCAAACTGAAATTATAATTGACCTATCAAATTCTTTTCGAATTCAGCTTTAATGCTCCTGTTGTTATATACAGCAATAGCAATTTTGAAAAAGTAAATACTATGAATTTGGAAGGATAGAGAGAAATGGAGATCGGGAAGCGAGATGCGGCGTCATATATATATATATATATATATATATATATATATATATATATATATATATATATAAACCAGGGGTTTAAAATTTTGCTTGTTTCGACCCCGTGGAAAAGAACGTTTTTTTATAATACACCGTAAATATAATTATAACACAAAGAATTGCGCATAATAGGGAATTATGCATACCAATATTTTCGAAAATATTTAACGTCGCAATTTTTTAAGGATCTGGCTATTTCGTTTCTGCCGCGGATATTGCAAGGTGTATATTCTTGCAATAAAAGGATAATGTTGTAACTACATAGTTATAATTTATTGAGTTTTCTAAATATCCTATCGATGAACAACGGATTCTGAAGAGAAGTAGTATTTTTGTAATTTATTATTAAATATTTTGTAGCTTAATATCAGAAAACATCTATAAATTTCATTAATTTTTTTTGTAATCAATCCGATCTTCATCTTGATTATACCCATCGCCCACTGGTGTATGTTTGGTTATACACCCCAATTCGACAATCTGAGTCTTTTCATCACCCTTACTTGAAAATTATTAATGTAAACAATTATGCTTTGGTGTAGAACGGAAATATGACTTGAAAAATAATTGATAGATTCACAAGATATATCTTCAACATGAGTTAAAAGATAGTAACAAAAGTTTTTGAGAAAACACAATATAATTATGAAAAGTTAACAGAGATCAAAGAGTCTTTCCTTTAAGAAAAGGCAAAGCGATACCTGAGCGGAAGGCAATTTGCCTGACGAGGTCGTCAAGAGGACTGCCTCGTCTCCTGGAATCCTTAAATTTCTCGAAGGCGCCAGCATTTTGTCATTCATGAACTGAAAATAATAAGTAGGATGCTTATTAAGAGAGAAATATTCAACTTCAATATTGAAGGTGTAAACACAGGTAACAATGTATCTTTTGTAATATTTGAAATTCCAAAGAAATTAATGAAAGTTATATCTACGGCATATTACTCGACAAACATTGCTCTTTTCGAGCATTAATTTTAAAGAAAAAAGTCGTATTCACATTTTGAGAAAACCCTGCTAACGTATTTGTAATAATTCACGATTATGTCCGTCAGGTGGCTCACGGAGAGCGTTCTAGCTTTCCGTAAGATGTAGATTTCCATGACATGTGTCTCGGTTTATATGGTAGTGCAACGAAAAAATCTCAAGTAGACTAAATACGATAGATAGGATGAACGCAGTACGAATCGTAGATACAGTGAACGGAGTACTCATGCTCTCCCATGCGTCGATAATAAATTAAAAATAACCAGCTTATACATTCCCATTTTGCTTTTATAGGCAACATTTGTAGGCAGAAAGTGTTTCCTTGGTAAATAACTTTTACGACTATTCTTATGGAGAAGTTGTCTGTGTAACGAGCATCCTATACTTAGTTTCCAAAAGCGTTCCTTTCTTTTCAGTGTTGTGTGTATATTGAAAAAAAAAACTTTGAAATTTTGAATTGTATCTTGCTTTTCTTTTCTAGATCGACACCATGCTTGATCAAGCATACAGATGAATTTGTAGAATATAGGCAACTAAACACATCATGCCTTTAAAGCATGAAAACAGTAAATTTATTCGATGTATATACTATTATTTCTGTCAACTTATGAATTGTGTAGATATGATAAATTCTATGAATTGCTTTCTTTACTAATGCTCCATCATAGTTAAAGAAGGAGTGGCCTCGTTTCTCAAAAAATTGTGAAGACCATCTTCGAATGCCTTCCAAGCTGCTTTATCTTGTGGATACAATCGTTCCTCAAATTTTATTCATGCATTAGAGATCGTATTTATGGACTCACAAATATTCCCTCTTTAATATTTCCATCACTAAACTTAGGAAACTTCTGTTGCGTAGACGAAACATTGTACTGTAACCTTTGCGAACAATTCCCGGTAAATTCTATCTTCGCAACCTCGTCGACAAACTTGGACACCCCGCGGCCCATGGGAGAGGCGCGTTGATCAAATTGCTAGGAGGTAGAACCGCCGTGTCCGTGATTGGTGCAATATTCCAAGGTGCAGAATGGTCGCTGTCTAAGGGGGAGGGGGGCTAGTTTGTTTACGTATGGAGCAGAAATATCTTCATATTTCCTAGCCAAAGGGGAGATTTTGCTTGCGACTATGCCTTGACGAAAACAAAAAAAATGTTCTGGGCGGGAGTTTTTTGGGCAACTTTTAGCAATCGATTTGTAACTCTAGTCAAACTGGTGTTTTAAAATGTTCATCTCAGACACAATTTGCAGGGCCTTCCCGGCGGTTCTTGCGCATTTTGTTTATAAAATTGTAAATTGTTGCAAAATTGTTAATTCGCAGTTTTTGTTTCTGGGACATCAGGGAACCTTTCTCACTTCATAATTGCAACATTTGGAAATTGTTTACAAATTTGCAAATTTTGTATTGTCTTTTCTAAACTGACATTAATTGTGATTCATTATTTTGCAATACGATTGGCGCGATCATCTTTCGTTTCCGAGATACGTAATTTTTTAAAGCAAATTAACATCTCATGACGACTTCTATTGTTTTGGGAGTCAATCTTTTCACAGTTCCCCCACAAGACTTCTCTTCAAGCCTAGAACATGATAAACAACAGATATGTTAGGTCCAGGTCCTTATTTACACTCAAAATAAAGTTTATAACACGTTTTTACTAATGGAGTAAGATTAGACCTCTGGGATGGCTCATAGGCAGCATACTAGCTCCCCGTGTTGTGGTCCCCGGGTTCGATTCCCGGTCGAGGCAAAAATATAGTAGCTCTCCTTTAAAATCGTCCCAGTTTTTTTAGCTATGTGATGAAGAAAAGATCAAGCAGGCAAATCTTGCTAGTTATGGTGAAGAGAATACGTCATGTTCGCCTCATGTCGCTCTTACCCCCAAGCATGGGAAGTTAACTAGGCCCAGGCAAGGGGGACACCAGTAGCTGACCGGCGAAGTCGGAATACCACACACATTCAAACCCAATACATACCGACCCAAAACGCCAAATAGTACATACATACATATTATGTACATATGAAAAGTACAATCATTCAGGCACACAAAGCCTCACAATAACGTGTTCACTGGTTCATAACTGCCGAAGTTCTGATGAATGTGTGCTACTCTAGATCACGTGTGTACAGGTTCTCACGGGTCTGCACCTGCACAACGATAAAAACGCCCACATTTGAGTTCATTTGGTTCTATTAGATTCACAATGCTCTAGAGAGATTTTACTTGTCGACGGGCAAATGGAAGAAAAAATGTTCACAAATATTTATAAGAATTAAAATAACAAAAATACTGTGGATGATGGAAAAATTCCAAATATATATTTGCAAACCAGATTAAAAACTGCATTAAGTATACATATTGATGCGCGTGAGACAAAAATTATTTTGACCAGTAATAGTTACACAGACTGGCAATAGACTCACTCATCAGCATGGCATTTAATCCGAACTTTATCAGGTTTACAATCTTTTAATTTTTTTCTTTCATGAACTATTAATTCTACAAGGGCAGAGTGTCTTATACATGTATTGGGTTGGGAAATTTACATCATTTTCTCGACAAGTCGATTTTTTCTTCTTAATTAGCCATATTCAGCAAAACAAACCACAAACATAAACTTTCAGTTAGATTTTTTTTATTTAATAGGTAATTATTACAGACAAATTAGAAAACTTGATGCAATGTGGTTAGGCCAAAGGCCTTTAAGCCCTTACAATACCTACAATCTACCGCGTTCTAACCTTTCGAATTCTGGTATTCACCCCAAATGGTCTCTCCTTCGCATCAAAGCCGCGGAAAAGAGACCATAAGGTACGGCTGAGGAAAAAACCCTGAAGGGGGAAAAACCTGCCGTCAGAAGCCGAGTACATGCTAAAACACATGACACTACTATGACACTACTCTGGAACCTAACTAGCTGTGTCTGCCAATTGTTTGGAGTATTACTTGTCATGATAACGATTTGGTGTAAAAATCCCACTTCTACAGAAGTGGAAGTATTTTTGCAATAAACCAGATTTTTTCAGAGAGACCTCAGTTTGCCGTTGTAGGCATTGTAGTAGCAGCATTTTTATAGTAAATCATTAGTCTGCAAAAAAAATAATATAAGGAAAACAGTTTTACAAATAATATCAGTTATGGGGTTTTTACAATAATTGATTTCTTTCTTTCGTGTTTCTGCTAATGTTTCTCAAGCGGTATTCACATCATTAGACGCACGAAACTCTGGCAACATTGTGGATTCTTCCAAAAGACAAAACTGAATGATCATGTGATAATGGGCTCTGAAAATTAACTTTCAAGCTTCCGTTTCACGATTTAATTTCCTTTAATTGACCCAAATGTTTTCACCGAAGGGCGAGCGTTGTTTTTACTAGGTTGCCCTTTATTTTGGCAAACGTGTACAAAGCACATGCGCAACAGGACCGTTTGCACTATGCCAACAGTCGACCTGTAATCAGCAAAGTGCTACTCTCTTTCACTACTCTGTCTCATTTACTCTTTGTCACCACACTTTTCCCACTTCTGCTGTGGATTATTCACAACTCAAGCAGCCAACTGTCATTCTTACTACAGCAAATGAATTCGTTGGCATACTTGCACAGCGAGCGTCCCAATTGTAGATTGTCGTCATTATTTACGATGGCGTTGGAATATTCATTGGGAAGTTCTCTTTGTTTTCATAAACCATACGTATAGCCTCAAATATTTTTGACGAATACTGGACGTTTCCGGATTGGGTGGTATAACGGTTAGCATACCGGGCAGTTGTCCCTAAGTTTGCGGGTTCAAATACGATCGAAGCTATGGGTGTTTAAGGGTGAAAAAACCTTCGTACACTTGCTTTGGGTGAGAAAGTAAATCCGGCTGTCCCATGTGGTAGATTTACTGCATGTAAAAGATCCTCAACCCTAAAAGATGCCTCTATGTTAAATTCAAATAGCCTGTTTCGTCGCCCAAGATGATACGTCCGTTCTCCGCTAGATGGTGAAAAGAGCGAAATTTTAATTTTACGTGGTCAGACAGAAGAGCGGACCTGATGGCCTGAGTCTCGCCAAGTAAAATAAAGCATTAACTGACATTTTTTCGTATCACTGTTAAACAATCAGACTGTCACTTATTATACAATTTGCTAATACCCAGAAAATATGTTAATAACCAGCCATAAAAAAGAGAAAATTGTGTGACAATCTGTGCTTAATACTAAATCAGTAATAAGAAAAAAATGTTAAGTTGTTTACAAAAAACGGTTTTCAGCATAATGTATCCGTATGACTCTGGCATTGTATGGGTGTAACCAGAAGAAATGCCCACTATGTAACTGATGGTGTTCAGACCATCGTATTCCTTTTGGATATTGTATAAGTTTTTTTATAATATTGATAAAGATTCCTATTGACTAACACTTCGTTTTATCAGGGTTCCTACCTTGACACTAGTGTAAAGCCAAATGCGCACTACGTTTCTATCTTTGCCGATTGTCTAAGAAATAGAAACGTCAACAAAGCTTTCAGCAAAGAAATGTTTCGTTCGTACGCGCTAAAAAAATTTAGATATATATTAAAAGATGGTGGTAGTACATATATTTCTGGAAAGAAAATATAGAGACAAAGCTAAATACTAATTACTTGGCGTCCGTACTGATGCGTTCTACTGTTTGGTTTCGCAAATTGAGTGAAGTGGTTGTCAGCTTAAGAGAAGAGAATATAAGATTTAAATTAAACGCAGTGAAATTCCGTTAAATTAGAGGGAGATACAGGGAAAAGCGAAATTAGAGCGTTCTTGCGTAGCTCATTCTTCCTGAAAATACGTAAACAGGAGCAAATCAGAAATGTTTTTGCAGTAGCGCTATCATAACAATTCGTTTTATGAATAACAGAAGCGGAAATTCTCTGATCATTTCAAATGCGCTTTTAATGTCATTGCTGAGAAAAGTATTTAAGTATTCATTAAAGAAGTTTCAAATGCAGTAAATATTGAAGTATTTTGAATGTGATTCACTTGTTTTGTACCACAGAAAATCTGAATATTGCATTTAAAGTTTGCCACACGAGGGATATTCTGTTAAATATTCATAAGCGAGTCCTCGAACATTTTAGCAATTAGTCATTTGAAGCTCTGCTTGAATCCGTTGAGGTTCTTTCATTAAGAAAGATAAATGAAGTATTGGTTGTGTTTTTGAATTAATAGTATTAATTTTTACTTGATCCTCTCAGATGGTTTGAGAAAATGTGCTACGTTACATACTTTTTTATTAGTACATCTAACATTACTATTTCCTTGTATTTCTGTCCGTAATGAATTACTTTTCATCAATTAATGCAATATTTTTTTAAGCGCGACCCAGTTCTCGCAATATTTGACAACTACAATTTTGCAAATAACCAACGTGCGACTTGAGTGGCATGCGAGCACGGATTAAGCAAGGCGCTGACCAAACCGCTTCTCGTTTAATTGCTTTCGCCCACATACACACGTATCCGTATTTACACACACGCGTAAACACGTTGCAGTCGCGCGGGCGCCGCGACTGCAACTGAAAACGGCTCTTCCGGCAAATTGCAACATTAGGCCCACTGTGCGTCTCGGGAGGGGTACAGCTGCTTCGCGGGCCGGGCGAACTTCCAGTTCGCAGCTGCAGCCCCAACAGGGAGGTATCGCGAGCTCAGGGGGACGTGGGGATCCACGAGTGCCGCTCGCAATTACTGCTAAATAAACAGCGTTACGCGCGACGGCAGGGCGGCAAGGGGGGAGGGGGGCGGCGAATCCCCACGCGTTGGCTGCGTCGGGTTGCGTGGCGATGCGTGTGTGGGCTGCAACGTGCCGGACATTCCACACGTCCCCCCTCCCTCGCTGCGGCCCGTTGCATAGCGCCCTTCCCCACTGTGTCTCTCTCCGCCCCCGCCCCTCCCCCATCGCTGCGCGCCCCAGACCCGTTGCGTCGCCAGCAAATGAAACAAAGCGGCCGCTCCCTGATCACGGCGATTCATCCGCCAACACAGATCGCGGCATTCATCCATTTCATCCGGGAGATCTTGTTAACCAACCTATAGCCGCTTTAGCGGCGGACAGCTTAAATGAGTCTTGCGTAGGTTTCCAATCAGCTTCCTTCGCCCCTTCAAAAGGAGTAATTTAAGCAGAATAACAACGTCCTCTGCCTATCGCGAAAAAGGATGAAAAATACAAGCAGGGAGCTTTAATTGACCGATCAATTTTTAGACTAGAATATTGATCAACCAATTGCTGCCTTAATATATTAGGGTCGGTTTGGGAGATTCCTGTCGTTTTATTTTCTTTCGCAATTGTATTGGTTTAAAGAAATATGTTGAATTCTTCCGAAATATGTCATGTTAATGTTTACTTTTAATTCATATTGTGACGTATTCATGTAATGTAATGAAAAATTAATTAAGCAGATGGAATAGTACTGGGTGCTGAAAAGTTATTTGCATTGCAAAGTTCGATGAAAGGGAAGCATCTAGTACTTCTACATTTTTAATGTTCTGTTTTGTATTCACTAAACTGCAAAACAAACAATGTACTATATTACCCCCACGATTCCTGATTTAATTACAGTCATTAGATTTAATTATATTGTAATTAGATAATTACAATTAGCTCTATTTAAATTTACAATATAAACATTAATGTTCAAATACGCCGTTTTCCATGCCCAAGCTGTACACCTATATCTGTATCAGTATCATTACAATTTAAATGTATATTATTTTGTATTAAAACTGATAGAGAGAATTTTTAAATTATTATTAATTTTTGAAAAATAGAGGGGGCTGTGGACAATGGTTTATGTTTATACGCATCACTTTGGTAATTTTGCTTTGACCTCAACAATTTATCGTTTCGAGATCTCTGGAGGGAAACGCATTACATTAAAAATTATCGCTCTATTTTGTAAACTGTGCATGAAGTTAATACCACTATTATAATGTATTTTGAGTTTTACGAAAGGAACGATGTCTGTCAGACCGCTAATTATCTTCGAGGCATTCCGTGCCTCACGGCTCTAAGCATTACCTGAATATAAACTGTGAATATAAATTAATAAAAGTCATAATTAAGCAAATAAATATATGGAGCAAAAGCATCAGTACTGACCACAGTTAAAGACGTTTTGTAGCTTTTCCAAAATTACTGGGCTACAGTTATTACTGGGATACATTTGAAACACAATGGATGATTAAGATACTTGGTGTTCGAGAACGGAGGAGTCTCAATATGATTTAATTTTTTTCCCTAGGGCTTATATCCAGCCGACAGCCGGTTGCCTTTTACGTCCCGAAGGGACGCATATTCGACCATACACTAGACAAACACTTTGCGGGCTCCTCTGATCTGGGTTCAGCAGAACGCGAGGCCCTCCGCGACAACACACACAAAGTCAAGGGACAAACAGCCATGCCCAAGGTGGGACTCGAACCCGCGAACCTTCGGACCGAAGCGCTGGCTCTTAGCCATCTCGGCCATCCAGGTCGGCTGATTTAATTTTTACTTGTAGTAAAACATTATTTTGATTTTTTTCTGCGTGCTCCCAAAAGTTATTCAAAAAAGTAATATAAATTATTAGACCTAATAAAAATTGTTATAATTAATATAAATTATATTTAAAATGAATTCAAATAAAATATCAAGTTAAAAAGGAAAAACTTGTTTGATAAAAAGGGAAAGAAAAGATCAATGGAATTATCCATTTTTACAAATAATAATCTTAAAATTTTGTTTTCCTAGGTTGGGAAGTAACTATTCAATATGTAAACATACGTGATTTGTTTGGGAGAATTTAAAAGGATATTTTCAAAGAACAAGTGAGCTTTGTACTAAGGGGATCCATGTAATATTTATTATCCCCCTTCGTATTGTAGGGTTTATTGCGACAATTGTAATACACTTTCAGCAATACACACTTTTATATTTTTGTATAAGAAAGTTGTATTAAAAAACCTTGTGTTCAAATTATTTCTAGGGGTATGTGGAAAAAAGATTATTAATCTACTTTATGATAAAAGCACGCACAACGTATTTTTCCGAAAATTCCAAAACCAGATTGCATTATTCATTATCACTTTTGTAAAAATATTTTTGTGGCTTGCTAATGCAAGAGACGGCAAAAAATTAATTTGTATAGATGCAAAATTACAAATATGACTAGTATTCGAGCAGTGTACGAACAGCAAATTCGTAGAGACACTGCTAATGATAATTTCATGCAATGGATATGCAATAAACATTTATCATTGGCAGAAAGTTCCTTTTTAGAAAGCATAAAAGAAAATATAAAAAAGCGGATAGAACAGGCAAGGCAATATAGACGCAGACGTATCTCTGACGTTCAAAGATAGTCAAAAGGAAAACGTTATTGATCGGAAATTGAAACGTAGAAGTAGGTAATTTAAAACAATAGAAGAATACATTGAAAATGAAAAATACGTGAACAAAATAATACAAATAAACAAAACACTGAAGACACTAAACATGACACGAAAGACCAATGAAGGAAGTATAAAAACATAGTAAGCAGGAAAAGATGTAACTTATACGTTATAAATATAATATTTATGACCTATAAGTTGAGAGAAAAACGAATATGAATATGAAATTGATCTTGTAGGATTTAAAGTTGGCTGAGCAAGCTGGATTTAAGAGAACATCTGAATGGACTTGAAGAGATATCGCTTAGGAAGCGGGCAAGAGCTACTGAAAATAATTGATTAAATAGGATACTCCACTCCTACCCCAGCGCTCCAGAGTCTCTCCCAACCTCTCACAAAGTAACGTTTATTGCATTCCTGGAATATTTCCGGGCAACTCATTTCCTTTATTGAGCCATTAACGTAGGAATGAATATTAACGGATTCCAGCCTAATAAAAGATTTACCTTGTGTAGTACAGTGAATCGATATAGTGTAATTTCAAAGACACAAATTAGAACAAGCAAAAGGGCACACGAGGGAGAAATTCTTGGGAGTGTGAGGCTACATTTTCGTGACTTCTAAGGCTTTCATTTCATTTCACCGAATTTCCGGCCACGCCTTTTGCTCTCTGGTTACATACTCCGTTCATAAATGTTTTCCTTTTAGGTCTGGTTTTACGTGAATATAAGTGTAACGCACCTCTATAATTTTACGTAAAGCCTTCAGAAATTATTCCAACGTTCATTAAATGAATCCGACTTTAACGTGTAAAGTTTAAATTCACCCCCATCTCACTTCTAAATCTTCTGAATTTTAAAGGTCTTTCAAACGAGTAAACAATTGGAATGCAGTGAAAGGTTTTCTGAAGCAATACGCTTTTTTGTCTATTTGAAAACGCAAATGAAAAATAGATATATTTTTAATAGAATGGGAACCTATATAAATTACATAATGTAGATGTTATTTGTGTTTCATAATATTTGTAAGAATTGGCACATCCTTCCTTATTATGATCATTTTTACAAACTCAACAATTAAGCCCTGCAATGCAATTGTAAATATAGAATACCCAAGAATCGATACTAAAGAAATGGGTATTTCCAAAAAGTTTAGGAGTAGGAGGGGAAAGAGACCACAAGCTTGACGTGGATGTGAGTGTAAAAGGGATAAATCAAGTTTTTATACAAAACGAGTATGCCAGGACATTGCTGCTTTACTACAATACTATCATTGTGTATAGGGTGATAAGTGATATTTCAATTTTACCATTAAATTGTACTACAAAATTGAAATGTCACTTATCCCCCTACACACAACGATAGTATCGTAGTAAAGCAGTGACCTGGCATACTCGTTTTGAACAAATGTTTGACTTATCCCCTTTTACACGTGCACCCGCCTGATTATTAATATTTTCCCAATATTTTACAGTAAACATTGCGTGAATTTTGTGATGTGGAGTAGCGCTTCGGTGTCCCTTTAAGAACTGTTACCGTTTGTTCAGGTCACACGTACGCTCGACCACACACGGATACTACCCCTGCCAAAGCCTTCGCTTACATATTCAAGGCCATAGAATATCCCCAAAAATATTTTGTGTAACTGTTCATGGAAGATTTCAAAACAAAATTTCCACAATCTGTTTTTAAACTTTTGAATATCCTTGAAGTTAATCCTTGTACCAGTTCCTAGAGTTGGATTCCGCGCGTTATTTGTCAATGTGAAGATTTTTATGAAGCATTTCCTTCCTACGTCGCCGATCATTTTTACAATAACAAAAAAAAACTAATTCAAATCTACCTATACTGATTGGACCAGGGCCGCCCAACGATCTGCTCCGAGGAGGAGCTGCTGCTCGCTTCCTGCTCTTTCTAGCAGCTCCGGAGGCGGACGGAGCAGATTACGTCGTCTATCGGCTGCTTCCGGCACAGTGGGTCGCGTCTTGCTTTTTAAGGGGATTTTCTATTGCTCGAACTGAAAATTTCTCTGCTCTGAGAAGGATATTCCAGAAAAACAAAGAAATATTTTTGTAACATTTATGGGAATATTTGCTAGTAATACACTGTTTTCTGTGATTTGAAAGTTTAAAAAAGCAACTTTCGTTGCAGCATAGAAAGAAAAATTTCTTTTTGACGAGTGTGCCAGATATGCCAAATTTTTAGTTTCAAAAGAGAGTTCAAGCGCATTAAGAAATTTAATTGCTGCAACATTACAGTTGATCATGCGGCTGATTTTGAAGATGTAGCGAAGGTTAGCGAAAAAAATGTTACTAAATAAACTAACAACGGAAATACTGACAGTAAATAAGAATAAAATTTTAAAAAATCAAGCTAATTGCAAATCAATTATTTTTTCTTGCATTTCACGTTGTGATCTGTAATGGTACTTCTCATTCGAGATTTACAAATTTTCAAAGAAAATATACCGCTCATATTTGTTCGTTGATCCAAACATGCATAACATTCGAGTAGCATTCCGATACTGTTCCAGAAAACGTTTTTGAGTGACGTTCTTATAAAATCTAACAAATGTTTCTTTTGTTTGAATTTTTTCTCTTAATTCCGTGTCACACTGCAAATCAGTTATTTCTAATTGAAAATCACAAGGAAAAAAGCCTATATCAAGAGAAAGAGGGGTACTATATATACAGGTGTAATATATTTAATTCTAATTGTAAATCAAATAAATCCTTAAATCGAATTTCAAATCCCGAACGCAATGTTCTGAATGCATCTACATATTCTCCAAAATTCAAGGTTTCGTGAATGTGTGGCACTGAAGATAATTTTGAGAAGAATGAAAGATAATTTTTTTCGAAAGAGAGTTAAAATAAATAAAATTAACCTCTTTTATATTGTGTTATTTTACAGTTAAAGTGTATAGGAACATCAAAATATATCCAAAACGTACTTCTTGAAACATGTTGTTTCTTATAACACTGCAAACTTCCTTACGTTCTCCTTTAGAGTACTTGTCATATTCAGAAGCTTGATTAACCGTACAATGTCGTTGCAAATTGTACTTCATGTAATTAAGCACATTTCTGCAAATCAAACATTTCGCATAGCTGCCGCATTCTGCGAAAAGATACTTTTTTTCCAAGCTGCATTGAAAATTGTCGGTGTGGACGTTTCGGTTTGCGAAGTACTGGCGTCGACTTCTATGTTTCCGCGACTGGAGTTATAGGGATAATGCTGCAGAAGTTACCGCAAGCCGCACGCCGCGGCGATTCCGGTGATTTGCTCTCAAGACAACGGCTCCAAGCTCCCGATTCGCTGTGCTTGTGCGGCTCTGGGTTTGATTTGGATCCTGCTTGGGCTGCTCTGGTCGAGAGATGACGACAAACAGAGTGTAGCGTCGTGTCGCTAAAACAGCGTGGGCACGTGGCGCGTGGTGTCCACCGCATGCGTAGACAAAGGCAGAAGCTATGACGCACGGGGTTTTTTCGACAGGGTGTGCGTGTCGTTCGGGCGGAGGTAATGGAGGCGGCGGGCAGCGTCGCGAGGGCTATTTAAGGGCCGTGAGAGCAATAGCTCGTCCTTCTTGTGATCCTGGCAGTAGCAGTGTAGGTCGTCCGTGAGAGGTGCGAACGTGCACGCGTCGTAAGATGCCGACAGTTATTTTAGCGACTAATGAGACATGTAGTCGGTCTCAGGGCAGGCGGTACTACGCACGGCGAAACATTTGGTAGTATGTTGCGGTGTGGTAGCCGTTGTAAATATCTCTCCTAGCAGTGAGGTCTATTTAGTTAGTTAATTGTATGCAGTGCATTGGTTACTTGTGACTACGGTCTAAATTGTGAATAAACCTGCTGTTAATACAACCCACTCTCGTCTGTGTACTGATTACACCCGTATGACGCCACAAGAGTAGCGTGTTGTCTGGGCTGATTTTGAAGTTACAAGAACGATGGCAGTTGTACATCATGAGACATACGATTTCTTTGCGAAAGGACAGTATCCCCGAGTAGTAGGATGTACGCTATTGAAAAGAATTCCGCAGTGAGCAAACAAAACTGATGTCCTGCTAAGCGACTAGGGGACAATTGCGGAACAACCAATGAAAACGCATATTGTCCACGGATGGAAAAAAATAATTTGACATGAAATCGTGTAGTTTTTAATGCGCCCTACACACTTCTGCTTTCATATTTCTACCAAACACATTTAAGTTACCGCATTCTAATATATTTTGAAGTAAACTGAAAGCAATAGCGTGTAGAACGTATGAAAAACCACACGATTTCATATCAAACTCAATTTTTCCACAATTATTCATTTTGATTTATTGCTCTTTAATTGTCGTTTTTTATTAGTACCGGAGAACGAATGCTTCGGATACGGACGAACGGATGATAACCTTGGACCGCGTGAGTGGGCAAGTGGAAATCCAAACGAAAGTCTGAAGCTGTAAAATAGCAAAACATAAGGTATAAACACCATCACCTTTATTGCTGATACGAGCCCTTTAGCTTCTGCAAACAGCAGAATATATGCTCCAAATATTTTCCGGGCTTAAAGCAACATGACGGGGCACGCGTGACAATTTCCCGTCGCACACTCCGCAATGGTTTCGGCGTGGAGGTGGGGTGTTGGCCAGCCTCGGCGTCAAGTTGTACGATAAGGGAACTTCCCGAAAAGGTATTGTTTGGTTATCGGGACAACAAACCCGTCGCGGCGCACCTGCTGTCCTGTCCAGGTACGTGATAGAAAGTTGGACCATACTACAACAGGCACTTCGATCGTTATGATGGCATTGTTATAAAGCTGTCACCGCCAATACAATCAACATCGGCCTCTCTATGTATGGTGCACACAACCCATCTTGACATGCGCGAAGAAAATGCGAAATCCTATAGCATAGTATTGATTTCAATGGCCATCTGGATGAAACTGTTTCCCATTTATTTGTTTTTCTCCATTTGAGTTGACTTTTCTCGCAATACGTATCCGAAATATGAACTTTTTACATTTTAGCTTCTCACCTCTTCTATCAATACTTCAGAATTTACTATCTTGATAATCATCACGATTCACTGTTACCTACGCTCTAGAAAACTTTCAGAATTTTTTTTTGCCACAGTTTCAAAACAATTTTCTTTAGGCCAGTTTTCGACATCATATTATGTTTTCTAGTTCTGACACATTAGGCCCATTTGTTCGATTGGATTTAAATCAGCGGATTGTGGAAGAGTATGCAACTGTTTGGGTAAGTTCCAAATTAGCCATTTCTTGTAAAGTGTTGCAGTTTCTTTATCTTTCTGAAATATATAAACAGATGTCATTTCTAATTTATGTACACTTCGTTTTCAAAATATAAATATAAACTGTTTTGTCCGTTATGCCATCGATACAATGTAAATTTCCCACACCGTTCGATGACATACAGTCCCAAAGCATGATTGATCAGCCTCCTTGTTTTACTGTAGGCAGGGTATTAGCCACGTTATTATCTGTGTTGGCCTTTCTCCATACCTTAAGGCCACTACAGAAAACTGAAATGATCAATTTTCGTTTTGTCAGACTAAAGAACAGAATTCCAGAATTCCTGATCTTTATTATCATACTCTTTTGCAAACTTCAGTCTCAGATCAAGGCTATTCTTACAAATTAGCCTTTCCCTGGGAATTCTTCCATGATATCCATGGCTACAGGGTACCCGGCGGAAGGTGGAATGACTCGCTACTTTAACTATGGCACGTTTCACCAAAATGCGCAATTTTGGTACACATAATTTAGGGTTTGCCTTGATTTCCCTATCAGCGAGGCGTTTTTATTTAGCGTCCAACCTTTTCTTCTTGTTTTTCCGAAGTAAATTCTTTGTGGAACCGTTATATCTTAGTTTATGAAAAACCTGTTGCACCGATGAATGTGTTTTATTTACCATTTATAATATATTTCAGAATGAGTTACTTTTGAGGGCTAGATTAACGATTACTTCCTTCAAACAACTAATGAATTCTTTACGTTTACCCAAATTTTAGGAGAGGGAAACAGCGAGAAAAATCAAGGTCACTTGGTCTCAGAGATTTGCAGAGACTAATTCGAAGTTCATGTGAAAATTCTCCATTTATACTATGGTTTGTACTTCGTAACTCAATTGTACGAACAGAACTGGTGCACCACTTTAGTGACCTTTGCATTTCCACATTTTCTATGCCTGATACCGCGAAAAATAATATTTTATGGCATGCAATACCTTTCTTGTAGATATAGGAAGCGTACCTATAATTGTTTTTAACGTATTTCAATACCTAGGAACAAAAATCAGTATTTATTGAAAAGGATATCAGGTGTACGAACAGAAATGGTACGTACTCTGTACCGGATGGAGCACCTAAATTGGCAACAGCAAATATCTTGAAAACGGTTTGAACTATCGAGATGCTATTTCCGCTATGTTGTTGGAGATGATAGGGCAAATAACATAAATCGTTTTCTTGTTTGGAACGTATGTAATTTTGGAGATATTGACACAACTTTTTAAAAGATTTTGAAAGATTTTTAAATGAAAAAATGAAAATATTTTTTCTCCATAATTCTAAATTTCTTAAAAATTAAAATCAATGATATAAATATTGTTAATACTCGAAAAGTATTTTTTTCGAAAACAGTGCAATTAGGAATTGGTAAACGTCATACTGCAGCGCGCGAAGACAACCGACCTTGCTGACATCGTATACGTGGGCCGACACACCTTGTCCGAAAGTGAGAAAGTTCACCGATTACGGGACTTCCTATGCTCTTACTGGTAATGTCAATGACCTCGGTTTGGGACTTTCACAAGTTCTATATGCGCAAGCGAGGAGAGGTGTTTGAAATTACCTTAATTTTAGCGGAGATGTGTATCTAAATACCTTTATTAAATTTCACAATTTGTGTAAGTCCACAATTTGTAAATGTTACCTCGTCAGTGAACATATTTTTTTTAGGAATGTTCTGTCGCCTCGAACACACATCAAAGCAGATCTATAAAATTCAACTCGCCGTTCAAAATCTTCATCATAATCATCATCTCTTCAGGGTTTAGGGGGGACTCCTGTTCCGTCTTCAGCATGACATCTCAATCTTGGACAGCCGACATCCCTTTTACAATGAGGTCTGTAGTGATAAATTTGTTTTGGGATGCGGTCACTAGTCGTTCTGTGTAGATGTTGGGACCATCGAGTCCTGTATTCTTGTACTTTATTTATTAATAGGAGTACTTCTAATTTTTCTCTGATTACCTCACTTTCTATTTTGTCTAACAAAGTGCAGCCTTTAACTTGTCTCAAGAACCTCATATCACAGGTATCAATTCTGGTAAAATCTTTCTTTTTCATGGTTCATGTCTCTCATCTACAAAGAAGTATGGGGATAGCCATTGTTTTATAAAATTTAAGTTGTGTTTCCTTTCTTGTTTCCCTTCTCAGTTATTTAAATATTGTACCACAGATGTATTTGAATTTTTGGTTTTTTACTGAATTATCTTTACTGAATTCAAAGGTAATATCACATCCTTTTTCTTCTTCTTCCTGACAGGGTTTAGGTCATGTGACCTGTTCCGGCACCCATTTTTTTTCTCGGTCTGCCAATGTCCTTTCTTCCTTCTGTTATATAGTGACCTTTGGCGTCATAGTTAAAATAAAGTTAAAATAAAGTTCCCTTCTTTGGTATAGCTATGAATGGAAGTCAGTATGTTGGCATTCTCAATACATGATTGTACCATTTTAACTTGTTTTCGAGAATGATTTCTTAAAATTCTTTGACTTTTAAAACTTCTCTTATTTCAGAAATCAGTTTCTTGTCGAGCAGCGACCACCCCAGTGTTTTTCGGAGAAATTTTATTTCCGCCGTTTGTATTTTATTTTTGATTTTTTTCGTGTTCACCCATGTTTCGCTGACATACATGAGTGTAGGGACTGCAATTGTCTTGTAAAACTTAAGCCGTGTCTCCTTTCGTGTTCAGTTTCTAAGATATTTATGTATCGTTCCACAAACATTTCGGAATTTTACTAGTTTATCTTCCACGTCATGATCTATATTACAGGATATGTCACAGCCTAAGTACTTGAAGTTGCTAACTTGTTCTAAATTATAGTTTTCTATTGTTATTTTAGATCTTACTGGATATTTGCCTCGGAATGCCATGACTTTGGATTTTTGAGCGGACATTTGAAGTCCATATTCTTCAAGTGTTTTCTTTAAGATAAAAATGGACATTTGTAGCTTGTTTTCACTCTCTTGTATCACCACTTTCTCATCAGCGTATAACACTGAATTGATGTAAAAAGAGCCTTTTAATTGTACACATCTATCGACTTTATTTTTCCATATTCTATATATGTCGTCTAGAAATATGTTAAAAAGTGTTGGTGATATAGAACAGCCTTGCTTTACTCCTTTACTTGTAGGGACAATTATATTAGGTTTACAGTTTCCTAAGATGATCGAAGTTTCTTTTTATACACTCTTTATAGCTTCGATAAGGTGTCTTGGGTAACCTCTTCGTTCTAATATTTCCCATAGAAGAATACATCGAACGTTGTCAAAAGCTTTTTCAAGATCTATAAAAGCAAGATGCGTTTCTTTGTTATGTTCTCTTCGCTCTTCTATCAATCGCTTTAAGGTAAATATTGCATCTGTAGATGAACGGCCATTTCTGAATCCTGTTTGCTCTTCTGAGAGAAGTGCTTCGGCTATTGCCTTCAGTCGTTGATTCAGAATTCTAGCGCATACTTTGTAGGTAGTGTCTAGCAGACTTATTCCTCGATAATTCTGGGTGTTAGTTCTATCACCTTTCTTGTATAGGGAAACCACTTTCGCCTGTAACCATTCTTGAGGAATCTCGAACTGTCTCCAGCACACATTAAACAGTTTTAAGAGGTGTTTATGCAATGTCTGACCTCCATACTTCAGTAATTCGCTGTTGATTCCGCTTGATCCGGGTTCTTTCGTATTTTTTAATCCTTTTAAAGAGATTGTCAGCTCCTCCAATGTGATGTCAACTTCTGGATATTTTACTCTGTGGTTAACAGCAGCGTTTTCTCTATCATCGTACCACAGAGATTGGTAGTGTTTTGCCCACTTGTCTATTTCTATGCTTTTGACATTTACGTCCTCTTTTATGGATATATTTAGGGACTTCATAACTTTGTATGCTAAAGACTGTCTTCCATGTACATCATGTTCAATATTTGCAATAAATCTTTCCCAAGATGCATTGTAGGTTTTCTTTACTGCATTTTTTGCTTGATATCTTGCGATGTGATACTCTTGTTTATTAACGTATGTCGGGTTGCTTAGATATTTATTATTATCAGATTGCCAACATGTATTTAGAAAATCAAAATCAACGGAAACAGCTATATTTTCTTTTCTTAAAGATGTCGCCTCATCATTGGATCAAAACGAGGCACCTATTGGATTATTTTTAGATCTCTCAAAAGCTTTTGACGTCATTTATCATGACATTTTACTTTCAAAATTACCTTCATATGGAATCCGTGGTATTGCTCTAGATTGGTTATGTTCATACCTTAAACAACGATCTCAGAAAGTTGAAATACCTTACTGGAATGATGGAACATTACGTACGCACCTTTCCGACTCTTTGCCCGTTGCATGTGGAGTTCCTCAAGGATCGATTTTAGGCCCTATTCTGTTCCTACTTTACGTAAACGATATGCCCTCGACGATTCGAAACGGAAAAACGGTTCTCTTTGCGGATGATACGAACATCCTTTGCAATAAAGAAACCGTAAATAGTACAATATCAGATGTTTCAAATTGGTTCCGAAATAACAAATTAATAGTAAACGAAAAGAAAACGGTTTTAATGCAGTTTTCCATATCAAATAAACAATTCTGTGCTCCATTGAAAATGAACAGTGTACCATTGACTGATGTTAAGGCAACAAAATTTTAGGTCTCTCAATTCAGTCAAACCTTAAATGGAACGTCCATTTAAATGAATTGAACACAAAATTAAGTTCATTATGCTACGCGTTCAGAATTCTTGCAAATTCAGTCAGCCTTCATACTGCTCGTTGTGTATATTTCGCGAATATTCATTCCCGCCTGAGATATGGCATAATATTTTGGGGAAATACATCTTATAGCTCCCAGACTTTTAGATTACAAAAACGAATTGTACGAATAATAACCAAATCCCAGCCACGTGATTCATGTAAGCTTCTCTTCATTAATCTAGGAATTTTACCATAATCTTGTCTGTTTATTTACGAATCAGTGGTTTTTGTCAAAAATGACTTGCTTAAGGGCGGGAATATATTTTCAGAAAATGCCGATGTCTATTACTATAACACTCGACGTAGAAATCATATTCATCAGGTGACAGTATCAACAGCTCATTACAAAAATTTCACATACAATACATGTACATTATTTTACAACACTTTGCCAGATGACATTAAACGATTAAATTCGATAGAAAAGTTTAAATCCCAAGTGAAATCGTTTCTGCTGCATAACTGTTTCTATACGATTAGAGACTATACTGAGGATCACAACAAAAGTAACATTAATTTTAACAATGATACATAATGCAATATTTACCATTTGAACTGTATAAATATGTGTAAACAACCTGTAACAAGTATTGTATTGCAGTCTCCGGGTCAGTGACACCCATCTCGATCAGGTTTTTCGTCCAGTTTCCCTGATCCATTGAGCAAATGCTGAGATGGCCCCTTGTTTCGCTTCTGGACATAAATGTAACTTCATTTTCTGTGCACGTCTTCTAGAATTCAGTGGGAAATACAATTATTCAAATTATCGTGTTCATGTTGTCGCGGCAGGAAGTATTATTCCGAAGGACAACATGGATAAGAGCCAAAATTTATTGCCTTTTTATCCTTGAAAATAGATTTTATTACATGGGAGGGTTTTTTTTTTCCTTTCAAAATTTAAGGAGTATATGACTTAGTGTAGGGATCACAGAATTTTGAAAATGTGCACACAATTCACTTTTCCCTATAGCATGTCATACGCAGTTTTAACTGTTTTTTTGACGTAAAATAATAAAAAAAATTTAAAAAATAAAAAAATAAACATTTTTTTCTTTATTTTAACTAATTCTTCTATTTTGTCGACCATATTTTTAACCTTTTCTTATTTTTTAATTTCTTTTTCATCCCTAGGGCTTCCTCAGAAGCCTTAGTCAGAGATATTTTCAAATTAACCCATATTTCTTCTACATTGTTACTTAAAGGATTTAGATGTGTTCCTTCAGTCTACGTTGGTACAACTCCCTTATGCTTTCATCTTCTAGAACATACACTTTGTAAACTTTCTCTGCATCATCATTTGGAGAGTTTTTCTTTGCTTTTCGCCATCTTGGATACATCTTGATGCGAGATACCACTAGATAATGGTCTCAGTAGACGTCATAACCTCTCAACACATTTGTATCCATTACTTGTTTTGATAATCTCAGGTTAGCAATTTCATAATCTATTAATGATCTGCAGTTTCCATTGGCCCATGTAAACTTGTGAATTAGTTTCTTGCGGAAAAAAGTGTTTGTCACTTTTAAATTGTTAAAAACTGCGAATTCTCGAAGTTTCATTCTATTCTTATTTACTGTTTCTTCTCCAAATGTTCCTATAGATCCGTGGACTGCTTTGTTTCCCACTCTGGCATTCGTATCACCCATAATGAGTACTTCGCATGTGTGATTGTATTTCTCTATAGTATTTTGAAGCGTTGAATAAAAGCTGACAGTTTCCTTTTCCAGTTCTTTCGACCGTCCTTCCACTGGGGCATATGCGCCTATGATGACCAGGTGACCGCGATCATGTTTTAATGTGATTGTAAGAATTCTATCATTCACATATTCATATTCTTTAATCTGAGTTTCCCATTTTTATCTACAAATATCGCTACTCCTTTTGAAGCTCTCATGTTTTCCTCTACACCACTGTAGAACATTGCAATATTCCCTACATATTTTGAGCCTTTTAATTTATTCTTTGTTTCAGTCACTACGGCAATGTTTATGTTTTGCTCTTCCAGTATTCTAGTTAGCAAATTTTCTTTGTTTGCGATTCCCCTTACATTCTAAGTTCATTGCGATTCCTCTTAAAATATCCGCTATCCATTTATTCTTGTCCATTTTCTTTGCTTGGTTTGTCATCATATCTTGAGTGTTTCCGAGGCTTCTTCGGGTGCTGCAAGTATATTTAGGTTTAACATTGACGGGGTACTAACCCGACGCACAACCCCAAACCTGGAGGACCAGAGCTTTTCATTCAGTGTTGTCTCTCCCTTACGCTGATAGCTTCCACCATAGCTCATGGAGTTCAGCCTGCCCCTTTTCCGCTCTTTAGAGGAATTCCTCAAGGCGAGGAAACCATCCTACCTCTATCCGCTCATCCTGTAGGAAATGTATGGGAAGGAAATATTTAGGATAGGTGCTGGGAGCTTCCAAGTTACTCGATCCATCTGTTCGCTCTCAGAGATGTGAAAGGATAAATAGGTGTGAATACAAAGGAGTTGCTTCTAAAGGTAAGGAATTAGTCGCCTCTTACGACAGGGGGAGTTCCCATGGTGCTATTCTATTAAAATCCCCGGACCATACCGGGTCACATTCTAAATACCTAAAATGGCTAACTTGTTCTATAATTTTATTATTTGTTATTACTTTACTTCCTATAAGGTGTTTGCCTCTAAAAGCCATTACTTTGGTTTTCTGAGTTGAGATTCTCAAGTTATGTCGTTCACATATGTTATTCAATTTATATTGAGCCCTCTGTAACTGATCCTCACTTTCTTAGATAATTATCTGGTCGTCTGCAAATAATAGTGTATTTAGAGTGGTTTCGGAGTTTATTTCAATGCCATCTGTAATACATTGTTTCCATTCTCTCAGAACGTCGTCTATATAAATATTAAATAACGTTGGTGATAGGCTACAACCTTGTCTAACACCTCGATTAATTTTTAATTCTTCAGATAATTTTCTATTTAAATCCAACACATTTATATTTCTATGATGTAAGGATTTTATTACTTCAATTAAATGGAGTGCAATGCCCCATAAAAATTCATTATCTTCCATATCGTATATCGATGCACCTTGTAAAATTCTTTCTCGTAATCTATGAAAGCGATATGTGATTCCTGATTAAATTCTACCCTCTTCTGTATAAGTAAGATAATGGAGAATACATCATCTATACACGATCTTCCTTGTCTAAATCCACTTTGTACTGTGAGCTTTTGCCCTGTACAACGTGGGCTGGTTGTTTGCCTGGCTGCCAGTGATAGTGAGAACTCACCTGCGTAGCCACTTATAGTATCTGGCAGAGGATTCGGGAGGCATGCATGACTGTATTCTGGTTTTCAATCATTAAGTGATCTGATTATATAAGAATTGTGGCTTTAAGTGTACTAGTACCCACCCAAAACAAACACTTATGCCCCATACATCATTATCAGTGCTACATCACAATTGACGCCTACTGCGCTCTTACTATCTACTCCTTTCTCGTAACTCTCTCTCTCTCTCTCTCTCTCTCTCTCTCTCTCTCTCGACCGTCTTTCTCTCCACCTTTTCAATGTTTGTGGGGGGTTGCCCCATTTGGCGATCTCACCCGAAATGCTCCGTGACCGGCGCTGGTAGGTGGTGGTCTTCGGTGGCAGCGAGGCGCAGTCAGCTCTAGTCGACGCCGGGTCTCCCTCGTAACTCGCTGAAGTGGCGGCGTGGCGAGAGCGATGCCTCAGGGAAGGCGCCCTTCGTCTTCCGTTGCTTATCCTGAAGTCCGTACATGTGGGGCGGACACGCTTGCGTGCGTACACGCGGTAACGTCCACGCTTCACCAGTTCACGTTCGGCGGCTTACGCCTCAGCGCGAGACACTGATCGCGGCACTCGGCAGCCATACGGCGTCGCGACACTCAGAGAAGCCGAACCAGAAGCGAGAAAGTTCCGACTCGCTCAGAAATAGCAGAAGCTCGCTCACCGAAGAATTTTCAAATAAGACTGGGGGAGCTCCTACCTCCCTATTTATGGCACGCGCCATTCCCCCTCTCGTCATGATGATGCGGTGGCTCCCCGCCAATCACGCATCGGGTTGTGCGTCACGTGACCTGTCTCATCTGGCCCACGAACCGTCACCTAGCGCCCCCTTGTAGCTAACCTCCTAACCGCCCTGTGACGTAGGCCTTCGCGCCCTTTCACTAGACGAGACGCGCCCTTCCCATGACGTCAGGGGTTTTTCCTTGGCGTGGGTTTGACAAGCAGTTGGGCATTTCCGTCTCTTTGTTCGACGTCCTGTGGCCGAGAGGCTTATGGCCGACAATACCTCGTGGTGGTCTGTGCAGCTACAGTACTTCTAAAAATGTATTGTCTAGAAGAGTTGTCTCAACAGCTATTCAATAAATTAAGAAATCTGTTTTTTAAGCCGTATCGGTATATGTAATTACCTCCAGATTAATCTCATGAAAACCTGGCGCTTTTCGATTTTTTAGCTTCTTTGCGAGTCAAGGTATAAAGGGGGACAAGATAAAGAGGAGAGTGATAGAGGAGTAATACCTCTTTTTAAGAAACCTTGGGCCAGCTGGCCCGGCTGGGGGGACCCTTGGTGAGGGCCCCTTGCCAAGGTAACGATGAAGATCCCAATGACAGCTATGACGGAAGAGGCACCCGAGAGGCTTCTGGAATGACATAACTGGCAGAAGACTTAACTTTCCTATTTGAGGACAACAAATGAGGACGCATGTCTAGAGGCATTAAGATGGCAATCCCATCACTAGACTTACCCATCAATAGACTCGTAACCTGTTATGGGGAATTTAAAATTACTGACACTCTTCAACATACCAAGCCGGCCCGGCCGGGGGCCCGCCTGGTTGGGGGAAACCCCACTAGCCGACGGTAGGTCGGCGTCGGATCTCGCCACCCAGCGGGGGAAGATCACCGCCATCGCCCTAGAAAAAGCATACACTACACTTACGGGACTAATGACCAAAGTAGATGACGCGCCCGGATACACGAAAAATCAATCAATCAGTCAATCAATCAGAGCCAAACAGGGCTCAAAGTCGTATGCATTTAATTGTTAGTGAAGACTAACATGAAAAACATGGTATTTGTGCCGATGGAATATCCGAAGCAGACTGCTCTTATTTAATCTTGACTCTCTACTAATAGTACGAGAATTCACATGGGGATTTAACTGCAGAGATGCTTTCTGGTCACACTTGCTTCCTGGTCTTCATTTGTAGCACGTTTTGTTCTTCTTCGTTTCTTTGCATGCCACTCACCCCTGGAAAGTAGTCTTTCGCATACTTTTCCCAAGGCTTTCCACGATATTGCCGCCAATGAGGATACCTTTCTGCACACACTTTCACTGCATTCTTCACATTTGAATTGTTTATTTCAGAAACAACATAAATCAGTGAAGATTACACTTTCGATAACAAAACTCCGCTGTATATCACAAACAGTGAAACAAGACTTTAGAATGTATTTCCAAAAACCCTCCAGAATCTGTTGACATATCGTAGATCAGCCTAAAAATGCGTATACTTACAGTGGATGTAACGCCACTAAAAGGTCAAAATAGTAAAAAAATCTGACTTACGTTGTTTGTGAAATAAGCCATTCATTTATTCTATATTTGCCAAGGACCAGAATATGATCAAGTTTCTATTTCTTTGTAAACATCTTCATGTGCTCTTTGATACATATTCTTAATATTTCTAGTCAGATATACACACGCTCACCTATTCTAATAGAAGGGAAATGTAGAATGGGAAAAGTTTCATTGCTGAAAATTTGAAACAAATATTTGTTTTCTTTTTACGGAGAACGTTGTAAATAATACAATTTTAAGGAGTATAATGTTTAATTTTGGTCTTGATGTTAATGAAACAGAACAATATACACTAAGATAAAAGCGCTTGAATAAGAAAATTGATATCATGATTATTAATGTTGTATATTTCTTACTTTTTAGTACATATTTCTGTATATTATAACACACATATATGTACATATTTTCCCAATTTTTAGTACATAATTATCCGGGTCCTAGTGATAGTAAAGAAGTATATTATAAAAATAATTCAAATATAATTCTACACTCACACCTGTTTCTGGAATTGGAGGGAAAATGAAAGCGGAGTCATTGGAGGTTATCCGTGTTCGCAGGTGCGCCGGGCTTCTCAGGTGGGCAAGTATCTCGTGCGGGCGGGCGCGGACTGACACGCCTGATCTAGAGGAAATGGATTTACGTTCTGAGATGCAGTTGTTCATGAATCAAGTGTAATATATTTAGTTATACATGCTTATTCAAAGCTGAGTTTCAAGTTATTTTTAATCACATGTTACATTTCAATCGTATTTTACCCTCCTAAACTACACCTCTAAATTTAGAATGCAATGCAATAGAAGTGGATTTGAGCTTTATGAAATTTTACCATTCTGAAATTGACTTTTTTTCATTTCTTCGTAATGTTCTCTCATAAAATTCAAGTAAAAGTGTAATAAAAGATTTTTCTTTTGTATAATATAGCCCTAATTATAATTCATGTACAAACTTTCATCATAAAAATATGGAATTGTCAAGATTCGATCTATAAGGTAACATTTCAATGAGACACCCAAGCCAAGATATTCTTTTCTGCCTTTCAGTGTCGTAATTACAATGTTCTTTTGATTTGATTTTATGGTATAACGGCTCCCTGCGATTCTCTGAGGCGGCCTAAATCTGGCAGAAAATTGTCCATTGTGTTAGAACCGGGAAAAGGCTTCAAGGCGAGAACGCGATTGTGGAAAATCGCTGTTTCTAGAGGAAGAAAATGAGCATAAAATTCTCCTGTAGCCGTTATCTACCTTCAAAACTTTTCTTTTTAGTTTCTGAGGTTTTCTTAGACAGCAAAGATGGATCTTGAAAATTCTGTGAATATAGAAAATAGATATTTCTAAGATTTGAACGCAATTATCAGCGAAGAAATGTGATTACACACTAGGCAATCATTTGTGATAATGCGTTTTATTTTCCGTGTCAAACTGTTTGCAAGTAAAAGCGACGTTCGATTCACTGTCTTCAACGACTGTAAGTTCCTTGTTTTTCTCATACCATGGCTGAGTGCTCATCATAATTTATGCTTGATGATTCGCTGAGTGAAATGTATGATCAAGACTATAAGAAGTTTAAAACTGCATATATATTATTTTTATGGAGATTTCGTAGCTGAATAAGTGAATTTCATGCTTCGGGTTAAAATCCCTGTCAATTAAAAAAAAAACAGTAATGAACACGCATGAAAAAGGCTAGCAAATGTATCTGTCACACTCGATGTACCAGTATTCTAAAACACAGAAGAACCTGTAAAAATCAATAATAAATTATTACCAATACGCTATGGTTACAGTAGCTTACTTCTATTTGATTTTCACACATATTAAAAAAAATCACCATTTTCAGTACGAACTGCTGCCTGTGCACAAGAACCTGAAAATTTAAAAAATGCTGGTAAGACTCTCTTTAACCAATCTACTATTGTATAATCAAAATTAATATGCCCCAAACAAAATTGTATGCTCATTTGCAATTTTGAAAAAATCTGTCCTGTTTGAAGCTCTATTGCCAAGAGGGACAGATGAATTCTATTTTTAAAAAATCTTACCAGTTACCGCCATTAAAGTTGGTGACAATCTCGATGGACTCAAGCAAGGGATCTGAAAATAAACAGAAACATAAAATACAAGTTTCACAACATTCAACTAAATTATTTGAATGTCCTTTCAAGACAAACACTTACCATGAATACTGTCAGCAAATGTATCGGGCACATTTCCTGCAGCATACCATAGTTTCTCTATCCACAAATGATCAATTATTATCCCAAGTTTGCAGTAGCATTATTGTTCTCAGTTACATGCAGTTGCAGAAAATGCTCTTTGCATATTGACATATAAATCGCTGCATCGCATGCATTATATGCAAATCTTTGCATATAAATCGCTAGATTTCTTTCCTAAACTCAAAGTAACTGGTGGCTAGAGACCGTTAACGGTTCCACAATAAGCACGAATAGACCACACATCCTACGCTGGAGACAGAAATTCAACCGAAATCCAACCAGCTGAGATAGCGCAAACTATGAACATGAGTAGTTCACAGATTTACCGTTAGAGCGCGTTGGTGAAAATACGATTGCATATGGCGTCGGGCGTGAAATTCAAATAACGACATCTACCGGCCTATCTAGTGACATACCACTGGACGGAGTCCAACGCGCGAGTACTCGTGTTACGAATGACCGCGCAGGTGACGGAATGTTAAGCAGAAATTATTCCAAAACTACTGTTTTTTTTAAAATAAGTGTACATAACCATTGTCAAAGAGCTAATTTTGAACAACAGACTTTGTCTAAGGAAAAAATCTCTATCTTCAATTATGTAGTTTTGAATCTTTTTAAATTTTCAAAAAAACGAGCAAAACCCAAATATAGGACAAACATTATATATTTTACCGTCCCTTATTCGGTATGTGAAAAAAATTAAAGAAAACATTTGGAGGGGATTTTGAGAAAAATGCGTAAATTTCGGGCGCAATGTTCGCAGGAAACTACTGATTTTTCAAAAAATTGAACATGACCTTTTTTAAAGAGCTAATTAAGTACAACAGATTGTTTGAGGCAAAAATATCTACGTTCATTTTTTTAGTTTTTAAATTTATTGATTTCAATTTTCGAAAAACCGAGCGATAAAAAGTTTAAAGAAAAACTTGGAGCGTTTTTAAAAAAATCTCTTTCTTCAATTTTGTAATTTTAAATTTTGCAATTTTTTTAATTTTCGAAAAACGGGGATATCAACAAAACGAGACCTATACCATTCTCTTAAACGCAATTCGCACTATTCAACAAAATTTAATCAACAAATTTGGAGCCTTTTTTAAAAATTTTGACAATATCGGAGGGTTTTCATGTAAAGTAACCCCAAAATTAAAATATCGATTTCAAATTCCAAGGCCCGAAACGTCAGCCAGAACGATTAGCAAATATTATTTTCAGAAAAAATCGACTGAGTGGTTTATGCGCTAGCTTTGTACACAGACAGATGGACGGACAAAGGCTATTTGCCGTCAATCGGTATTTTCGGTATGAAGAACGCACAAAACATGGATTCTGGATACACCACGTGCTAGAGGATTTTTTTCTATATTTAGCAACTGGATTTATCCACTTTTTTCGATACCAGGGTCTGGCAATAAGAGTTTTTGTGTCGAAAATTTGCCATTTTCCGATGCACAATTACAATACTTTGTCTTCTTACGTTAGTAAGTGCGAGAAAGTAAAAACAGAGGAAAGTTCTCTATGTACGAATAGTTAATGAATAACTTTCTTTTGTTTTCCCACAACTTTACAATTCCTTTCATACGGGGTTTTAAAAATTACCGATTCAATTGCGTCACGTAAATAGCGACAAGGCGAAACGCTTGCAAGAAAATACAGGACGACGATGAAACACGAATCTCACAAACCTGGATGGCTGAATTTTCAACTAACCTGCCTGGACCCCTTTCTACAGCACTCATTTCTGCAACCCTTTGTTTTGTGCATTGGGGCCGCTGCCACCGCAGCCAACTACGATAACTCGTTTAACGTGTGGGTAATGTAGGGCTCAAATACTGACTGTATACTAAATACTGTACAACTGTATAATATAGTGAAACAGTACAGCGGGATTAGTACACACAAGCACTAACAAACTTTCTTCAAACAAAACAACAGTCACCGATGGAAATTAGACGCTTTTCACTCGGAGTGCTTCCGTGACCCCGAGAGAGCTGGTTTTGAACTTCATTTACAAATTAATGTAATAGTTTTAACAATAGTTATAACATACACGCAACCTCCTTCTTCTTGGTTTTCTCGATCATCTGAATACAACGTTTCACCAATATTTCTCTAATCTACGACGTTTTTTACGCTAATAATCATAACTACTAATGTTTTCACGTTTAAAAATATTTTGTATCTCATCGAATAAAGCAAAAAAATATTAATTTAGGAGAGATAAAACGGAAAAATGTACTTTGATTCAGAAGGAAAAATACAAATTATATATTTCTAATAAATTTTATCTAGAATTATTTCTATTTGGAATCTAATAAACTAAATATAATTTTAAGCCTGATTCCTTTCAGAATATTCTCTTTAACTGCATAGAACGTCTCGTCACTGTTAAAAATAAACTGTGGAGATGCTCCTTCCACTGCTTTTGATTCAGCAGCGGCAACCGCAGGTTTGCAGTGGAGTCATAAGTTACAGCTGTAAGGCGAAGACTAATAGCCGAAACTTTGCTAAGTGCCGTACGACCTTCGCCTTTATTACACTGAGTCGGAACAAGGCAACTCTTGCCAGCGGCAAGAGAAGGAAATTTCCAGCTAAGTGAATTCTGAGTTGTGTAATTTTATAAAGAAAAGTCACTGTTTAGCACCTACAGTACCTGTGTGATTAGTAAAATTTCTTGAGATCTAGGAAACTCTCAAGTCCTCATTTTCGGAAAGGTGACACGATAGCACACGAACATGCTCAGTTTTCCCTACTTCTCGTTTTACTTTCTCGTATACACGTACTAATATACGTAGTATAGAGAAAGTTATGGAATTATTTTGCATGCTAGCGATTTTGAATGTACAGTCATTCCCGAAATGAGAAGTGCACACGGCCAGAAAAGAAGCTAATGATCTAATTGGTTTGTGTAATCCATTACCACAACGCACAGTGACAATGACCACAACGCACAGTGACACAACAATATTCTGTAGGAATAAAGCGTTGGGGTCCCAATCATATTTTACATCCCATAAAAGTAATTTCTTTTCTATCAGACTTATTTTATCCTTCATTAAATTTTGCTATTCTTATATTATCTTCTATTTAATTAACTTGTAGTATTTTTGTTGTAATTGATTCATTCTAAATAGAGTTTAGACAAATGCAGGAAAAAATTTTCGTCGGAAGTTCGCCAGGGCGATCGGTGAATCCTGTTTGGTATGAGACCTCCAAAACATACATTCTCGAGAATAACTTTTTCTATACTACGTTCATAAATAGTGTCAGCGTACGAAAATATTAATGCTACAACAGCACATATTTTCTCGCTTCATTTGTAACTTTTTCACTCTCAAAAAATCAAAACGTTCAACGAAAACGTCATCTGGGCTATTTGTAACTGTTCTTTGCTCTATTCAAGGAAAACATTTAATGAAAAAAATAAGGGTTTTTGAGGAAAGCATTTTTTTGTAAATTGCCTTTACTTCAAGCATGAATTATGCGGAAACTACTCGCTTTGTCAAAAAAATTCATACTTTACTTAAAATTTCAATTTTTAAAAAGATTTCTTTCATGAAAATGTCTCAATAATCAAAATTGTAGTTTTGCAATATTAAGTGTTCCGTATTTACTTCGAAAATACATAGAGGTCACCAAAAATGTCTGTCATTTTAAGCATACTTTGCTCTATTGATCTAAAAAACAAAAATAGAGTTGTTTTTTAGGAAATATTTTTGATTCCATACATTTCATGAAAACTAACCACATTTCCGAAAAATTGTACTTGACCCTTTCTTTAAGATCTGTCATTCAGCGACAGTTTTCATTTTGGAAAAATCTCTTTTGAATATTGTAGTTGTTGACACCGAAAGAAATTTGCACGTTTACAATTTTAAAAAGTTGAGAGATTTCAACGAAAATGCGATACTTCATATTTTAAAACATCCTTCGCTCTATTCGAGGAAAAATTAAAGAAACGTTTGGAGACATTTTGAGAAAAATCTATTTGGGGTTTATGAAAAGTACCCCCAAAATCAAAATATTAATTTCGAATTCGAAGGACCAGTTCTGTCTCTCGAACGATTTTGAATGCACGAATTTCGAATACATTATTCGAAAATCTTTAAAAATCTTCAATAAATATAATGAAAGTTCAGAGAAAATTGATTGAGGCTACATCAATTTTGTACAAAAATTCTGAGCGGTTTAAGCGCTATTGTTGTCCACAAACAAGCTGACGTTTTGTTGTTAACTAATTTGACGGTAAAAACCCATAGAACGTGGATTGTGACTACATAGCAACTAAAAGAAAAGTTTTGCTACATATAGGAATAAGATTTATCCATTTTCTCGATTATAGAACCCCACATTACGAGTTTCCAGGCACCAAACGTCCATTTCCGCTGCAGAATTTTAATATTTTCTCTTTACTAAGTAGCAGGGGAGAACGTAAAAATTAATGAATATTATATCGTTTATTTTCATACTCATTGGAGATTTTATTATTTCAAAAATATTGTTTGAATCAAGCAAGACATAAAAAAGGGGGACTTTAGAGGCTTCAATACTTCTATATTCTATTAGTGCTATATTGGTAATAGAATTTTCAAACTGATAACTGGGAACTTAAAGTTTATAGGATTAATTAATAGCATCTTAATAAATTTATAATTAAAGTTAATAAAATCTATTAATAACTTATTAAAAAGATTTATTTTATTAAAGAAAGCCTGAAAGAATATCTGATATTCAAATTAATAGAATGACATTAAATTCACCAATACAAACGTTACAGTATTATTATATAATGTGTAATGTAACAAACAACTAATATAATCAATATTGATGATAATAATAATCAATATTTAGTTTACACGTATAATTCTTATCTATTCTAATTCAATAAATCTTATGTGTTAAAAACAAATAGAGTTCAGTAATGTCATAAATTGAATTCTTAAACCAAGTTAAGCAGTAAATTCTATTGAAATCTATCTGCATTATTGTATAGTATTGATGATAACATTACAAATTATTTTGATTGCTTCTCGAGCAAATTTTGAACGCAAAAATTGAAAATAAATTTATTGTGTAGTTTGCGGATTCCAGGTTCACAAGCAAAATCTTTCAACACTGAATGGTAATTTTAGCTAGTCCCTTAACATTATTACAAGTATTTAGAGATCCATCCGCATACATTAAGTTCAATAGCATTATAATTAAATAATAGTACATTATGAAACGGTGATGTAATGATGAGTCGTGTGAAGTTTACGATACTCTCTCGTACCTCGATCGTATCGTAATATCACACTCGTGTATCAATACCATTACATCGAGTTACATCATTACGGTACTTTTTCTACGACTTCAATGAGTTAAAATTTTACATTGAGTCGTTTCGTGGCAGTTGACATAGAGAATTCAGCCAAGGCCAACTCACCATGTCCTCGCATGCTGCCGCAGGTGGCTGTGGTTACCAGTCCGCCTGCGAGGGAGTACTGCGCTAATCGAATAGGATCAAAGCGAAATTATGATTCATTTAATTTTAAATAATATTCCACTAAAACATTACTAATAATAAAAGAAATTAAAACTGACAAGCATCATATAATATCAAATGCCATTTTAATGTATACAATCGAATGAAAATTTTTTTTAAGTCGCTTTTCAACATCTAGGTCATATAGCGACCACTTTGACTTTTAAACTGTAGGGGAACCTAGAGGGAGAACACGTATGGACAACATAAACACACAAGCATCCACGCCCGAGGCGGGATTCAAACCCGGGACCCTCTGGTCCGAGACCGCTATTACACTACTGTCATAACGATCTCCGCCATTAGATCGGCGAACGAAACGTTTACTACAACGATTCTCAATGATTACTTAAGTGTCAATATTTGGTTTGTAAACTTCTCTGTGAATGGTCAAGGACCTGTATCATAATGAAACCTGTATCGTAATGAATATCATTATGCAAATGGTTGCAGCCAGCAAATGTCAGCATTATACAATGGGAGTAAAAAAAATATTTATTTATCGTCAAAAAACCGCTTAAACTGAATGTGATATGTGAAGGAGAATTTATTATTGATCTGACCACGATTTTTTTTATTTGCTGCGTCGTCGTTTACGCAACACGTCTCTTTAACCCTGTTGGATGTTGAGCACTTTCTCTGGAGTAATCCACTGTTACTAATGGGAAGTAATTACTTTTTCTATATTATAGTGAAATAAAAATAGAACAATCACTAATCACACTAAGCAATTTAATATCAAACAATTAGCTCAATAATAAAAGCTAACCCTCCGGTTATATACAAAAAAACTCACAATCATCGAAAAATCAAAAAATATCGAAAGTCATTTTAAACATTATTAAAGCAATAAATATGAACCAGAAGACTATTATCAAAACAAACGTTCCTTAATTACAAAAGAACTATATACACTAATATAACAAAATTATAGGGACTGTAGGGGAAACTAGGGAGAGAGAACTATTATCACACTGCTTCTCACAATAAAATGATTCAATCGTTAAACACCCGTAATAACATACCCTAGTAATTTACCCAACGAATTCTAAAAAAACGATCAATAATACCTTCAATAAATACGCCAAAAAGGCAAGTGCTACATCCCATCAGAAAAAGCCGAAATATTAGCAGACTATTTCGCTCAATCGTTCTCATCGCATTCTGCTCTCAATCACCTAGGCCCCAACTCTATAAAATAAACAGCACTAGCCCCAAACTTGAATGTTCTGTACATAATAAAATTTTCCACCCCTGAAGAAATCAAGTCATCAAAAATTAGATTTCTACCCGATAAAAAGAACCCGGGACCCGACAAAATTTCTAAAATCATCCTCAAAAATCTCCCATCATATACTACAGCTATCATAAACCACATATACAATTCAATTTTCATATTAGGCTAGTATCCACTGAATTGAAAGTTTTCTATTATTCCGATACCCAAACCCCACAAAAATCTCAACCATTCGGAAAGATACAGACCGATCAGTCTCCTGCCCACATTAGCTAAATTACTAGAGAAAATTATTCTTAATATATTAAAACGCTACACAAATACCACCAAGACTATTCCCCACCATCAATTTGGATTCATCAACACCATTTCAACCTCCCAGCAGTTACCGAGGGAGAATTCATGCAGGAAGATTTCCAGAAAAAAGCATCCTACAATTGTCACGTGTCTACATGTAACCCGGGCCTTCGACACCTCGGCGTCCTTCACAAATTAAAATCTATAGGCACCGGCTATATATCCTCAACGCAATAACAAGTTTTCTATCAGAGAGAATTTTTGCGGTGACCATTGACAATCACCCATCAAACCCCAGATATACCAAACCTCCCCCAAGGATCTCCATTATCTCCCACACTCTTTAATGCCTACGTAGCTGACATTCCAGTAACACCAACACAACATCGCGAAATTCGCTGAGGATACCTGAGGATTACACAAGGGTCCAATTATTCATGCAACATCATAAGAAATAAGAACAAAGGCACTTAGAAAAATAGATGAATAGTCCATAAAATGGAAACTCAAACTCAATGCCGAAAAATCTAATGCAAAAATCTTCACACTCAGACAAATGTAAATAAAAATACCCATTAATAAAAATACCCATTAATCACAAAAGCAAAATCTCTCTAAACAATGCAATGGTCCTATACAAGCATATTATCCGATCTATTATAACCTAAGCGTGTGTCGTCTGGTTAAATGCCTCAAGAACTAATTTTAACAAAATTCAAATAGTTCAAAATAAATACACAAAGGACAATTACTCAAGCTCCATGGTTCGTTTCAAATCTACGGGTGCACAAAGAATTAAATATCCAACACATAATTCCATTCATTACCATGTTCTCTAGCAAATTCTACTGCCGCAGTCGGACAATTACTGCACCCCCACTGCGTTGACGTCACCCACCGAACATAACAAAACACGGTCGGCGTCGATGCGGGAGAACGTGGAAAGGGCGAATAGTGAAGACAATCTTGAACATGTACTATCCCATGTTTAAAAATGTTGTGTAGTCACTTTCATTCATTTATTTACTTTCATTAATTTGTTTGCTTTAATTTGTTTGCATTAATGTATTTACTTATATTCATTTATTTACTTTTATTCATTTGTATACTTTTATTTATTTATTTATTTATTTATTTATTTATTTATTTATTTATTTATTTATTTATTTATTTATTTATTTATTTATTTATTTATTTATTTATTTATTTATTTATTTATTTATTTATTTATTTATTTATTTATTTATTTATTTATTTATTTATTTATTTATTTATTTATTTATTTATTTATTTATTTATTTATTTATTTATTTATTTATTTATTTATTTATTTATTTATTTATTTATTTATTTATTTATTTATTTATTTATTCATATACTTTTATTCATTTGTTTACTTTCATTCATTTATTTATTTACTTCTTTACTTCTTTATTTTTTATTTATATGGAAATTTATTTATACATTTTTGTATACACTTCGTTCTTTGTTAGTAGTGAAGGAAACTTCATGATAAAGCTGTTTCAAATTTAACGTAATTAACTTCGTGATGCAGTACCTGGAATGTGAAGCGATCCACCTTCGTGAGCACTTTGCAGTATAAAACAAACACTAGAAGGAGCGAACGAAGCTAATGTTTTACTTTCCATTTTCATTTGTTTCATGAAATCCTCATATCCTCTTCGCAGAGTAGTTCCACAATTCTCACTACGCAGTATACAGCTCTCTTGGCTGCCATTCTGACAGGCAGACATGAAAAACCGTGCGTGAGAAAACCTGCTTCATTGTTATAACAACAGAAGCGGAAGTGACAGCTCATTCATTGCATTTCTATATGCCTCACTCATTTACTTGGCGTTTGTTTTAAAGGAGAATGTACTCGTTTAAAAGAAATTGTACTACGAAATATCGCACATTTCTGCTTGAGCTATGATATTCACGGTGTATGACGATCTAAATTCTACAAAAGAAAGACATATTTGGTTTGAATTATTTTCTTCATAATAATGTACACGTTTTGCCATCGTTAGAAAGGAAAACAGTTTTTATTCATGAGATGAAATAATAGTCCTGACTTTGACTGTGCTAATTCATGCAATAATGAGGAGCATATTTTTCCTGGAAAAGAAAAATTAAATATAAATCCGACGTAATATAAAAAAATCCGACTTAATACATCATTAAAATATCCATTTAACAGCTTATAACTTCCTTGCCTACAACGTACTTACGTAGTAGAGTAATCGGGAGAGGTAGCTCAGTGCATCAACTGATGACACTGCAGCGCCTCTGACCGGGAGGTCCTAGGTTCGAGTCCTGACGGCGGCAGGATTTGCGACACTAGCTTTTCAGCTAGGTTGAATTCAGTCGCTGTCTGGTGGCCGGTTGCTCTGATCGGTAGTTTTCCGTGGTTTCGCCGATCAACACCAGGGGAATGCCGGAGCAGTACCCTACCAAACGGGCCACGGACCGCGCGCGATCTGTCCTCCCTCTTCTTTGTCCTATCCTCTCCCCTTACACACACTTACTTTAACATGCACTACATTACCACATATTCCGGGAGACCGGTCGGGAGCTTAGAGCTTGTCCCGGCTAGGGCGGTGCCCCGCTGGTGGACGAGTCCTGGTTAGAGGGAAACCCCACTAGCCGATGGTAGGCCGGCGCCGGATCTCGCCATCCAGCGGTGGAAGCTATCTCCATCTCGCCATCCAGCGGTGCCATCTCCCGAGAAAAAACATGCACTACACTAACGGGACTAATGGCCGAAGTAGTTGAAACAGGAAAAAAGCGATCAATAAATCAATCGTAGTAGAGGGGAGTATTGTAAAGCTGCAGGGGAAAAGAAAGATTTTCTTTTAAAAAACTCATATTTTGGATTCCTGTTATGGAAAAATTGGATACATCTTCCTCCTATATTATATTACACATGAACATTACTTCCTCTAACACGTTGAGTAGTCAGAACCCACGTTTTTTGAGTGCTTGATTCCAAACTAGTGCTGTTAGAACAGCACACACTATATCAGGGTATTTTTAACTTTCGCAATTTTCGAAATTTCAGGGAGTTCAACAAAAAAATTTTTTGGCGTCTTCTTACAACAAAAATATTTAAGATTTTTACTGAATTATTTCTGTTTTCCAAAGAGTGATCATTAAGAAAGTTAATGTACAATTTTTAGAAAATACCAGTAGTATTGTCCTAATTTTTCATAAATATAGGCAATTTTAAAATATAAAAATTCGTAACTAGTAACTAATAACAAACGAGTGTAAATGTTTACGTTAAATTTTTTCTACAATAGAAAAACTAAGGATACAAAAATATCGCAGTTTGAATTTTTGGCGAATCGTTTGTATTTTTGAAAAGTGCAAAGAATAACAGCGCCAACACCAATATTGAAGACAGTGTTGGTTTCTTAATAAATTCTGTTCAAAAAAATTGGATCTTTAAATGACGTGTCGCACACTTTTTTTAATTCTATAAGAATGTTTTCCTGTAACATTTGCGTTCTCAATTTTTGCGTTTTATGTTCACATTTGTCCGAACTTGTAATACATCTTCATTATTTCAAGCTGAAAATTTCATTCTTCGTTCTATCTATTTATCAATATTAGACATCTAATTCATTTGTACACATTATTTTAAAAATATTAATCATTTAGTATGGCGCAATTTTATATTATATCATGAAATAATCTTTTTTTTTTTCGAATAATACCACAATACTACATCTTCAATATTGAAGCTAGATATCAGATCTAGTGACTAAAGGTCAACTCGTTCAATTGGCAACCCCGCGCTAACTTTGGGCACCGTCGCCACCGCCTCGACCGCCGCCGTGTTTATCCACTACACTCTTTTTATTTACAGGTTAAAAACGCTTCTGACAGTGTTGCTAGTCATCATTTCATGTTATACATATAAAGGAATAAACGATGATGCTTAATTGAATGGAGCTAGTTTCATTTACACTTATCAATTTTGAAAACTAGAAAAGATGTGTCACTATCGGACTTGGTTTCTTTAGGGGCTTTTCAAGTGGTAGCTAAAAAGTAAGATAAAAATAGAAGAACTGTGTTATAAAAGTCATAGACCTGTAGACGCCATTTTAGGGAGATTACATGTTTGGATTACCCACGATTTTCTTTATGTCTGCAACATTTTATTATAGTCTTTTTGAATTAGAATTCCCAATGATGAAATGAAAACCCTTCTCACTGCACATTTCGTTCGATGAAGTTGTTACTTTGATGTATGGTGATCTGCAATTGACGTGGGTTTTGCTTCTCAGTGTTTTCAAATTATTTTTAATGAGTGATATGACTAGTGTGTCCCATGTAAGTGACGTAGGACCTCCGGACCAGAGGCATCGCAGAGATATCAATCGATGTCTGAGCCACCTCAGCCGGTAAGAAGCTGCGAGTGCCCTCTCAACCTGCCTCGAAAGCCAGGTAAGCCAGATCGCCCTAAATCGCTTGTGTCCGTGCGCAGGCCATCACAAGTGTCGCGAGAGCTGGCCTGATCCGGATTACGAGCGGATGTACAACATCCTGCTGGACATGCTGCTGCTGGTGCTGCCCCTGGTGGCGCTGGCCGCCACTTACTCGCTCATCACGCGCACGCTGCGCCAGGGCATGGAGCTGGAGCAGGCGCTGCGCAGCGACGGCGGGCCGGGTGAGTGCGCGCGCGCCCCGCCTCCTCGCTGCTCACACCACGAATGCGAACAGCCGATCCGGTGGCCACGGTTGCGGAGGCAGTAATGTCGGAGCCACCTCGGACCAAAGGATCGCGGGTTCGAGTCCCGCCTCGGGCATGGTTGTATTTGTGATCGTCCTTTCACCCCTTATCAGCACCATATCATTTCATCTTCACAGTTTCCATAACGTTAACTCCAATAGGGGTCTATTGACCTAGATGTTGATGTGACCTTACATAAACAAAAAGTTATTATTATTATTCATATAATAATAATAATAATAATAATAATAATAATAATAATAATAATAATAATAATAATAATAATAATAATAATAATAATAATAATAATAATAATAATATGAATATGAATAACTCTACAGTACTCTCCAGGAAAACTAAACATCGAAACGGACACCATTATCAACTTTCAGAAGGCAGTTATACAGAGCGCATGCTTATTAGTCAGAACATTTCTGGGAGATAGTGTGGGTTTCTAAGTTCTAAATTATAGAAACTTTGATTTGATAATACATAATGTATAATAAATTTGTAAAGCTTAATTTTTAAATATGTTTGGTGTAGATATTTGTTATTTATTGTTGTATAATTGTGTAATTATTAGGCAAGTTGTCATACACTATTGATACATATTAGATGATTTTGGCTACACAGTTAAGTCACCAGTTTATAAAAAAATATTTGTTTTTTATTACAAACACTGAATCACATTATGTATTTAAGTTTTACTTTCTGTGAATTTACTTTTCACTATTCTCTTAGGTGAGCAATGTTTCGGAAACATGAATTTTCTCTTATCTTCAGGAAGGTTAATATACATGGCAGCCAGAAGTTGGGGAAAATACATATCCTTCAACGTCGCTCAGCTATTTTTGACGAAAAATGAAACTTTATATAATGGGATTCTGTGTTTTTATTAATGTTTATATACTAATGCCTGTCATACACGCGTAATATGTAATAATAATGTATGTATTTGGTATTTGAGGGTCGGATTAATAGTACCACTAAGAGATAGTACAAGATAATCAACTTTTTGTCAACATTCTAAAGGCATGTCAGCCGCGGCTAGTGACAAGATAAAAGAACGTCTGCCATACATGTGCACTGAATGGAATCGGAAGGCAAATGCTCTCAGAGAAAACTATAGCATAATTGTTTTATTTATTATTATTCCATTTTTATCACTAAACAATTTAATGAATCGGGAGACTCCCAGCTTGTCACTGATTTTGGGATATCTAAGGCTTGTCCAAGAGTTGCTGATCAGTTTTTTACTTTATTTTTCCTGATCACTTTCAGGCGAATACATCAGTACATTCAGAAGATTCTTGAGTTTCCATTACTTTATTTTTAAAATGTGTTTATTTTGATTTCGGATAATCAATGTAATAAAAAAGAATGCAATAGTAAAACACAGCATACTAGCGCAATTCTTTTTTCTGTAGGAAAGCGGGAGCACAGAAGGGAGCAGGGGCGGCTGGCGGTTTCGGAATCATTTATGATTTGGAATCACTGTGTCAGGTGTTTACAAAGTTCTTAGTAATTGGAATGATGGCGACTGGATTCAGTCAAAAATCATTTTTGAAACAGTAATTGAATTTAGGGAGGAAGGAGAAGGGATGGTGACTGAAAATGGTGTAACTTCGTTTTTCTTGGTCACATTCTTCTGGGATTTGATTAAAAATTTTTAGATATTTTTACATTCTTAATTCGCTATTGCCTTCAGTCGATTATAAAGTAAATAAATATCAAAAAGTGCATATTTAATTAATAATTATGTTCAGTCTAAATGATGTCAGCATTTCGTCAACAATTCTAGAAATGTCAAGGTATATCTCATAAGAAACTCATGCCCCCATGGCACCAAGAAGGATTGCCTCTGGAACCCACATTAATAGCACGTTGTGGCTCACTCTCTACAGCACATCCAGTGAAATCTGTGGATACCTCAAAGAAAAAAAATTTGGTGAAAACGAATGCTAAGGGATATTAGTCGAAATTTATATCTGATTTGCCTTTGAAAATAGCTTTATTACTTGCGAGCGAATATTTTCTTACCAATTTTTCCCAAAAACCTTGTTTCCACTCATATTTATTTTTTAAATTAATATGTATAAGTTAAGAAACAGTTATCATGCAATAAATCTCAATAAAAGTATGTGCTATGACAGGAAAAAACAATGAGATTTCTCCACAAACAAACATGAGTAGATGGTTACGAAGAACTTGAGAAGTGAAGTATTATTTTACGTTGTACAACATCATCAAATGCTGTTGTTGGATTGTCTGGAAAACGAGGTCGCAACAATAGGTTTTGCGTAGACCGTAGTATTTCATGCACCTCCGCTCACTGCTATGCTTTGCATATGGCTTTCATTAAATGTAGGTTTGTAGAAGCCGAGGCTGCTCTGCACAATACGTTCTTTCAATTACGAAACGAAGACTTCATCTTGCTTATCCTTGTGTCTTTTCCAAAAGCACCCGACCGTGAAATACCGTTCCAAAACGCACCGCATAAAGACCGTTTCATAATCCTTGCAGCTCTATCCTCTTCACATGAGTACGTAAGTGTGCGCACGAAAGCACACGACGAGCTAATTACTTGCTCTAAGTTCATGGTTATTGGCCGCGTACTTGCGGTAGGCCAGTATATCCGCTCACTGAAGCAGTTTTTGCGAACTTTGGCTTTCGATATTTTGAAATGCATCAGTAATTTCCCTCTGGGAAAAAATGTTCAAGTGATTATGTTTTTACAATACTCTGAAGAATGATATTTACTCGGATTTACTTTTCACTCGGAACTTTTACTTCATAAAAAGGGAAAGTTATGTAATCGTGCGCCATAAACCGGGGAATTTTCGGCGCCAAAACTCTTATTACTGGGCCCTGGTAACTGCGAATGAATACGACTGGATTACAATAGTAATTCACGCGACTACTGGAGGGTTAACTGCATATTAGTGCATATTTCAGAATTTTGCGATCATAAATGGATATTTTAAAAGCATATTTCAAGATCTTTAAGGGTATAAAAATCCTCTTCCTTGTGATGCTAATGATGATTTTTATTATTATTATTATTATTATTATTATTATTATTATTATTATTATTATTATTATTATTATTATATTTTTGCTTGCGAATAGGTCATCAGAGGGATCAGCATTAGGCTGAATCCAATTTTTGTACCTCAGGGTTGTTAGTCCTGGAGGGATGGAAGATGAAATGATGATAATGAAGGATGAATGGACGGCACACACAGACATACACAAGCACACCCACCATGCCTGAGGCGGGACTCGAACCCGCGATCCTCCCGTTAAAAGACCGCCACTGCACTACTGCCTTAGCGATCTATACTATCCGGACCGGATAGTATATATATATATATATATATATATATATATATATATATATATATATATATATATATTGATACCGAAGAAACGATTCACAGCAAAACGTGTTTGTTCGTCTGTCTGTCAACACTAGCGTCTAAACCGTCCAGCTGATTTTCTCCAAAATTGATATTCCCCAATCGATCTGGAAGATGTCGTGGCTCCTTGAATTTGAAACCTATATCTTAGTTTTCGGAGGGAATTTTACATGAAGCCCCTGGGACATTTTCAAAGTTAAAAAAAATAATCATCTTTAGTTGTTACCCCTTTTAATTTATGATCTAGCCTACAAAAAAAATGTTCTTTAAGTCGTGATTCTATATTTTACATTCTAATTTTTTGTTTTTATCTTCGTATCTTCGAAGTTCATTAGTTACCTTCTTTTATTCGTGAGAACTCTTATTTTCACGCGTTTAACCTTGCTATTCTTTTCAATTTTCAACCTTGCTATTTTCAAATTTCAACCTTGCTATTCAATAATTTGTTCTTTAGAAAAAATATATATCTTGGTCTTAAACGTGTGAGTAGCGGAAGAGTTATCGTCGAAACCGCGCCGTATGTGACACTCTCACCGCTTATTACACTCCGCCTTCATGAGCGTTTACTCGTAAATACGGCAGCCATAAGCACTTCAGGAAGCTGTGTTCGTTGCCACCGACGAGAGACTAAAAAAAAGGAACAGTAATATTTCAGAGTGCTTTCAATGTTCAAAAGACCGCAATAAAATTAATGACGTTCCTCTCATGCTGAAAGAAAAAAGAATACTTGAGATCCAAGAATTTGGTTGGAAGTAAGAGGATTCCACTTTCTTAATCTGGAAGATCCGCTTTACGAAAATCTGCAGAGCATCGGAAACGTGAAATCCTTCGACGCTCCTAGTTTGTCGATTCCCCAAACTCTAGTGTTTGTGTCTCTCTTTGCTCTGTATGGCGCCACTCTGCACTTCCCTTCGTTATTACGCTCGTAATTAACGTCGCTGCGTTCATCTATTCAACATTCTCGATGGATCCACGTCATGTCTCTTACCCTTTGAAATTGCCTCGAGACTTGTAGAATAATGATAATGTCACGTTCATTAGCAGTAAAATACTACTTTTTCTACTGTGCAGGTCAACATAGAGATGTCTCAGAATAAATGTCACGAACTTCTAGTATACGAAGAGAGGTCGAAAATGATTACTTTTTGCCCATGAACATACAGAGAGAAATTGAACATAACGGAATTACATAAATGAATAAATGTGATATTCGTCCCAGATTTTGAGGCAAATCCTTATGCAGAGATGTTTGTTAAGTCATCGTTTTAAGCAGTTAAGAGATTTTGTCTTACTGCCTGCCCTTGTTCGTGCACTAGAAGATCTCTCAAAATCAGATGTTTGGTAGGTCACGTTCGGATGCAGTCGTGGAGACTTCATCGCCCTGCCTGTTCTCGAAGTTTGAAACATTTATTCTGAGACTTTCTGTATATTTTTGCGTTTCATATAAATACGTGCAGTGTAGAAATATCGGGTCAAGAGACCACGCTATTCATGATAGTGTCGTAAAGTGAGACAAAATGAGGAAACGGGAGCATCGTATAGAAACAAATAGGAAAATAGATAATGATTTCAATTAACATTTTAGGGTGAAACAACATATGTGGTTTGTCTTTACTAACTCCAGCCATATTTATTTCTTTGTCTTTAAATACCAAAATTCATTGATATCAACAGATCAGTATGCGAAGCATGTAAATACTGAAACAATGAAATAAAATGAGCATACAATGTTATTGAATATTCCTTCCGTATATTTTCCGTACTTTTATAGTGATCTAAATTTTCTATATAAACTAGTTATTATAAAATTATTACCCCTTTTTCGTTACAATATATAAAATTCAAAGTTCCAAACAAGGAATACATGAACAAATTCTGTTTTTGTTACTTATAACTTTAGTTCTACCTACTAACTAAATAATCCATTAAAGAACTGTGTAATTTTCATCATAGATTTAGTGCAGAAATTTTGGAAGCTGTTATAATTGATTGAAAGTTGGTAGAATTTTGTTTTGAGTATTGAATGATCTCGTAATTATTTATAATAAGTACTCCTATATTTATTATTTTGTATATTCGTGACATGTTCTTTGAGTTATTTTACCTTGTGCTGCCCATTATGTCTGAAACAATTTTCGTAAAATAGTATTGTTAAATGAACTTACGCCTGTTAATTAAAATAAATAAAATAGTATCGATAAAATAGAATAGTATATCTAAGCGAAAAATTGACTTATCCCAATACTTTCTTTACTTTAAAGAGAATGAAATCATTATGCGTTCCAATGTATTTTTTCGAAACACAAAAGTCGCATTAAACATTTTCTTTCCATAAAGTGTCTCATTTCCACATCCTATGTGACGTTCTTAAGAAATTTTCATTTTCTCCGGGCTCTAGATTTGTTTTCTTTAACAAAGTACAAACATTAATTTCAATATGAATGAGTAATTGAACAGAATATGGGATAATAGAATCATTAAGAGATCCTCTCTTAATGATTTTGTTTGCGAAATTCTTGTTGGCTGTTTACATTCTGCATTCTTCAGAAATGTATTCGCAATAAATGTTTCACTATTCTTTGGCTCATTTTTTCGTACAATTTTGAGCAATGAAACCTAATGCCTTCATAATGTTGATTCGTTCTGTTTTAAATAAAATAACAGTTTTTGTTATAAATAAAAACAGTTTCTCAGAAATCGCTCCACATATTTTCTTAAAGTTTTGTCCATGAAGGACATGGAGAGACATAAAATAATGGGACAGGTCTCATTTTCGTTGATCTCTCTGAAGGTTCGAAAGTTGCAAACGTTAGAAATAATGCGAGGAAGTATGTGCTGCTGCCACACCACTAGTTTGAAATAATTTTGTGTTATTTTGCTCTATAGAATTTTTGCCGCTGCAGCCACTAGATCATAAATAGTTTTGCATTGATCATATTATTACGGAGCCCCTCCCATCATATAGTACAAGCTTCATTTACGCTGATGCTTGTCTTTGATCAGCTAATTCTGATTAGCTACGCTGAAAAGCTTCATCTACGCTGATGTGTTGCCTGGAGAAGAAGTGTAATCAGCGCAGGGAGAACATCACCGCCGACTTCCGGTAGAAACCATGCGGTACACTTGTGGGACTAATGACCTTAGCAGTTGACGAGCCCCGAGACCAATCAATCAATGTCTTCAGAGTAAGTAAGGTTCGTCAATTCTTCAATTCAAGAGAAACGGAAAATGCGTTTCGTTTTCCTCTTCGGTTTCTTCCTTGCCACTTTTTGTTCCATATCTTTTAGATTTTACTTTTTCTTCTCTTAAAGTCCTCCTCACCGGATTGTTACTCAGGATTTCAGTTTTCCTTTTTTGATTCGTTATATTTCTTGTCCTTGGATTCGATCTTTTTTCTGGCTCTTTTGTTTGAAATTGGCAGGTGTTCTTCTGGAGATATGCAGGGGGCTCTTGTGCCTTGGGTTAGTGCAGACAGCTTTATGTTCTGAGTAACCGACATGAGGACTGGACTTCACTGAACAACTTCAGAACTTACTCTTACTGATTTAATTTCACCTGTAGGATTAACTGCAGCATTTGTTTAATGAGACCTGTACGTTGATTCTAAGGATGTCATAAATCTTCATCATCTTCCCAGGATGGCTGGCGAGCCACAAATCGCACTGACGTTCAAGTACTTTTTCCACGATCCGTAAACACTACTGTTGTGCGGCTGTAGATTGTGGCTCATATGATGGACATATGGTTGCTTGACATATGGTTGGACATATGGTTGCATGATGCTCATATGATGGATCATATGAGCACAGTGTAGTATCACAGCACAGTGACCGCATGTTCTTTAAAACAGCGCAAAGCAATAATAACTACATGCGAGTGGTAGTTATCCAAAGAAAAAGAACTGAACATTTCATTCGCCTTGAATGCAGAAAGAAGAGTTGAGTGCATTTTATAAAATTTTCTATAAGCGATCCTTAAGAAGCACTCGCAAATCGCCGTTACAAATTGCATTGGTAACTACTTGGCTGTCAGAGAGACGTCACATCCTTCGCTCAGGTGCCAACGTTTCTGCCGCCATTGTGGCTCAGGGCGAAACCTGACTCTAGGACGCGGCGTCTCCCGGACAGCCAAGTAGTTACTCACTCCGGCCACGAAAGTCTATGCTCTCGAATTGCAGTGATATGCAGCATCACACAGTGCCAACCAGACTAAATAAAAATATGCTAAACAGCCCAGAACGAGATTTTGGATTAAATATATCTGCAGAGGGAATTCAAAACTAAAATTCTGATGCACGAAAATCAAGTTCTTGGCTAAAATTTGTATCTTCTCTAATTTATCTTCCGAGGATCTCATTATTTTAAACATCTCTCATGTTGGGAAGGGAGGCTGGTGTAAATAGAATGAAATGATGCTACACGTTTATCAAGAGGTCTCAATGTTGGACAATGGTGCTGGGGAGCATATACAAGAACACGTGAATAAATCATCTAAACGAGTAACACCTCGAAATCTATGCCAGAGCCCTGCATTTACCGGGCCAAATGCCTGCTACTGACGTATGGTTCAACGGGGACCAGATTAACGAACTATTCCCAGGCTTCAGAAGAACGTACCACACGTCAAACTAAGCGTCCCCGAGCATACTGTTTTATCGACTGGTCGTGATGCCAAAGGTGTGTCGTATTTGGGTTTCCATTCGGGGTTTGTAATTTGTACTAGTTCGTGAAAGTGCTTGAATACCACATTACTTATATTAGAAATTTGTTTTGCCAATATCTTCATTGAGAAAAGAAATTTGTAAATGTAAGTTATTCGGGACGTTAAACAGAGCTGGAAAGTTCATGCAATAACATGTTTTTTGTTTATGGTCATAAATTTCTGAAACTTCAAACTTCAAACGTTCATGGCAAAATATTGAAAAGAAGGTAAGGAATGTTTTGCGTATACGGCATATTTTGCATATTCAGAGCTTTTTGGCATGTAAATGAAAATGTTTGCATATTTTTCGACTTTTTGCCTAAAATAACACAAAAACGTAAAAAAGTCCACAAATTTCCATGTAAAAAATATTTATTAATAGAAAGCAGGAACTTCCTTGTTGCTTCAAATACGATAGTACATTGCGTTTCAGACTACTGACGGCCAACGCCGCCGAAGTAATGTCTGCTATCATCGGTTAATAAAGAAGATAGAGAATTCAAGGAAAACCTTAGAAGATGCACTTGCAAATATTCAAGAGACAAGGGATAGATTCGATGGACCTCTAGGTTAAATGGAGAAAAAAATGAAAATTTAGGAAAAAATGTAGGGCTTCATACTTTACAATGGGCAAATTCTTGGAAGGAAATAGTGTTCGTCTTCGAGATAATGTATTAATCACAAACATTGTCTCCCATATTTTCATGTATTGTCGAAGTATAATTTTCTACGTACAAATATATGTATATTATCTGATAGGAGACACCCCCTAATAACAGATAACCTTAATAAAATTCTGGTGGCTTTTCGTGCTCTTAATGCAAAATAAAATGGGCCGAAATAGATACTAATCTGTTTTTCATTTGCATATTTCCTGTCTCTATGTGGCAAAAAATGTAATGTTATTGTTTTTGTGACCACACACTGCATATCTGAACAATTTCTGAGCATATTTCAACATTTTTGTGGCATTTTGCATGCATATTTCAGGGTTAAAAGCTTGCATAAACTTCCCAGCTCTAGTTACAAAATAATATATTTAACGTAGAAGCAATGTTCAAACGTTGAACAAGTATAGATTAAGGAAAGTCCAAGTATGTCGACAAAAACTAGAGCGTGAGCAATGTATGCTTTAGAATTTTAGCCTCAAAATATCCAAACACGTAGATTCAGTACTTCTTCTGTGCAAATATCCAAACACGATTTGAAGTACTTCTTCTGAATCCATACATAGGGTCACAGTCATTTATGTTCCATTTGTTAGAAAAAAAAATATGTTGCGAATTCGATAGTCTGCTTTCAAATATTGATTTCAATCCATTGGCAAAAATAATTATGGCATGAATCTCATTTCAAAGATATCATTGGAATGTGCTTAAATAAAATACTGTTTGAAAATAGACTTTGCGTAAATTAGTATTAATACTGGCAAAAAGAAGTGAAATGATTAATCAATATCGTCAGAAACAACATTATTTAATAAAGTATGAAATTATACTTATCATATCTATTTTTCAAACGCTGGTTGATAGACGCAATTGAGCTTTTTTCCAAAGTGACATATCTCCAATTTATTCAATTTAAATTAATCATATTTAGCCTCATATTTCAAGAGAAGATTTAACGGTTTTTAGATATTGTTTAAAAAGGAGAATTGCCACTTTTGAACAAAATTTTTGGCAGCATGATGGAAAAGCGTCTTGTTAGTATAATAATGCGTACAACTATAAATAAACAGAAATGGCAATACGTCACTTGTGAAAGAAGCTCTTTAATTCTAGGGCAATTCTTGAGAGATTGTTCTTCGACTTTCATTTTCTACATCGGAATCCATTCCCAAAAAAGCCCTCCGTTTAGTAATTAACCATCAGTTTACAGAAACGCTCACATACAGTGCGACATACAGCTATTTAGCAATAAGGAAGAATAGTTAATTTAATTTAATAAAAAAACTCACTTACTTACTTTAAAACTTATTTTAAAAAAATGTGTTACATGATTGTAACAAATTGTATTGTAGCATCTTCCCGCAAACCTCCTAATGATTTAGGAGGTTTCATTTTGCTCATGATGCTGAATCATCACGGACTGAGAGCTTTTTGTCGCATTCTTTTCAGCTCAAGATATTACGTTACGTCCGACGTATGTTGGAAAGGTGTGTGGGGTGCGCCAAGTTGAGCGGGACAGGCCAAGGTGGGCCGGGATGGCCCGAGATAGGCTGGGATTGGCCAAGATGGGCCGGAATGGGCCGGAGTGGACTGGGGTGGGTCAGAGTGGACTGGGGGTGGGCCAGGGTGGACTGGGGGTGGACCGGGAAGGGCCGAAATGGGCAGGGTGAGTGGGGTGCGCCAAGGAGGTCGGGACGGGCTAAGGTGGGACGAGATGGGCCGGGTGGACTGGGGGTAGGCAGGGGGGGGTCGGAATGGGCAAAATGAGAGGGGTGCGCCAAGGAGGTCGGGACGGGCTAAGGTAGGACGAGATGGGCTGGGTGGACTGGGGGTAGGCAGGGGTGGGTCGGAATGGGCAAAATGAGAGGGGTGCGCCAAGGAGGTCGGAACGGGCTAAGGTGGGCCGGGATGGGCCGAGATGAGTCGGGGTGGACTGGGGGTTGGCCGGGTGGGTCGGAATGGGCAGGGTGAGTGGGGAGCGCCAAGGTGGGCGGGACGGGCCAAGGTAGGCCGGAATGGGCTTGGTTGGCTGGTGGGGTTGGCTGGGCGGGTTGGTAGGCTGGGTAGGCCTGGTAGACTGGGGTGGGGCGCCGGGGATGGGCTTCGTTTGACCGCCGTGGGTGGGCATGCGACGGGGTGGGGAAGGGGGTCAGCCAGAAGACACCACGGGGTGACCGTGGTCAGAAGAAAAACACGGGTGAGTCTGGAGGTAGAACAGAGGGTAGGATGGGGCGGGGCGGATCTGGCCGGCGGAGTGCCAAAATCGAATGGCTTGGGGAGGAAATAGAGAGGCGTTCAGAAATCAGTTCGAGAACTGATGAGGGCGGGCGTGGAGAAGATGGCAGGCTGTAGGGCGCGGGCAAACCATGGCAGACTTGAGGTGAGCACAGGTCGAGCAGGAAAGAAGTGGACGCCTAAGGGGGCGGCATGCGCGTGGATGTGGGACGGGTCACAGAGGGGCCAGGGGCTGGTAGCAACGGGCAGGGGCGGGGGATGAGCAAAGACAAGAGGGAAGAGGGGCGGTTTCACCGGAAGGGACATGACGGGCTTGACAGAGAAAGGGCGTGCGGGATGCGAAACGGAACAAAGGGGGAAGGAAGCCCTGAAAATCGGTTTCTTAGGGGACCTACAGAGCGGCAGCCAGCGCGATAGCTCTCCCCCGGTCAGATGACGGCCACTCCTTGTGGAATTTGAGGTGTGAAAAGAGCTTTATGGATTTTCTCATCTTTCTTTCCATTATGTGCCCGTTCGCGAGCACATTACTCGCTGTGGCGCTGTAGCCATGGCAATGGCCACCTGATACATCACTTTCATCGGAAACAACCTGCGAACCGGAAGACTCTACTGCGGCCACGGTTAGAAACGAAATTTTACTCGTACTCGTATCGACTATTGTAGCATATTCCCGCAATATTCATACCATACGAAATTGGATAGATACAATAGTAATAGCTATAGTAAAACAATAAGTAATGACCTACATAGACAGATGACTCGATACTGTGTTGGAAAATGATAAGTAACAGAGTTCCAAAATGTCCTCGATTCGTCGCAATGTCACCGCTCCTCGACCACAATGTAATTCATTTTTATAATAATCTTGATCATCTATCTTCCACACGATTTACCATTCTTGGTGCAAGCAAATCTTGGATACCGGTACAAAGTAAATCAATAACCTCATTGAAATACTTGTACTAAGGATCTTCGTGTATTATACCGCTCCACAAAAGTATTGAAAATTACTTTATATACTTGTTACGGCAGAAAATAACACAAGGTAATAGATTTTTCTAATTTTGAAAAGAACTTGTCATTTTTTTACCACAATATTAAATAACTAGTGGGGCTACAGAGTGACACACATATTTTAGTACTAGTTAGTGTTCTAATTTCTTTGGTCTGGGTTAGTTTTCAAACTTGCCCCATTGTCTTGCCAGCAACCATATATCGCCACTGCCGGTGTCACTATGTGAGCAGCGGACTGCAATTTAGGCGTGACCTATGAATGACCGTGAATTATGAAAAACATGTACTATACTTTCGAGAATAATGACCTTAGCTGTTGACGCGCCTGGAATCACAAATCAATCAATAACTAAGATAAATAGAGATCAAAAAATTTCCCAAAACTTTGACAAACTTCAGTATATAACTTATATTAGAGTTGTACTTATGCTCAGGGACTGAAAAGTACACACTAAAAATATAAACTGTATAATAAATATAAAAAATAACGTCTGATAGTCTATTATTTTCAATAATATAACCATATTCAGCAGACAAGCAAAATAAATTAATGTTTTTTAATATTCTGGTAAATCTATTAAATTTATTGTGAACAATATCATATATTTTAAGGTGGTAGCATGGAAAGCCACTAACTTGTTATGACACGTAGAAGTGAAGTATATTCTTCAATTATCAAAATCGGATATTTTGGTCATTGATGAAACTCGTTTCAAGAATGAAAGTTTTTACCGCTTCAAGGATATAGCATACGTAAACAACTGTTTGATTCAATTTTGAATCCACTTTTTCTCGGACAGGAAACATGAATTTACCATCAGTTTCGGTTTAGGCGATAATATTCAACTCTAGAAAAAATTCATGCCATAGAAAAATAAATTAGTGAATCGCTATAATATAAAGAACATATTTCGGCCGTATTTCGCAACCTAAGTCACACTTTCAATAAAGTGTGGCCCCCTGGACTACTGTGCAAAAGTAAAGAAAAAATTATCATCTTCTTATTAATGCCCATCATACCTCACAGAATATTGTTAAACTAAAATTCAATGGAGAAATGTCTGAACGTATCCCTTCAATCTCGGGAGTGCCTCAGAGATGTGTGAAGGGACATTTCCGTTACTCACTTTATACCGTCCCACGCCGATATGCCAACACCTGAAAATGCATTGACACCAACTTACGCAAACAAGACAGGTATTCTATCTCGACATGAAGATTCAACGGAACGATCTCGTCTAATAGAATAACTTCTGCAATTAATTCGCAAGTGGCGGAACGCTGGCGTCTCAAGATTAATGACAAAAAGTCTGACCACGGCACCTTCGTTAGACCTAAAACTTCTTAAATTAATTTGGCTATTGGATAGGAAATCGTCTCTTAGCATCAAGAACAAACTGAGTGTAAAAGTGTGTTAATGCCAGACTTACATCATAGTCAGTCATAAGACATACAATTAGAGAAAAACGCTCAAAATTCTAACATTGAAATTCAACACTTTAATCAGTAAGTTTCGGAATATTTGTAAATGCCCAGTGGTATGTAATTAACACAATGATACACAAAAACCTCAAACTACAAAACTACAAAAGAAGAAATCGAAAGGACCAGAGTAAAATACCACCAAAGACTGCATATTCGCCTTCAACATAATTTACTACTGTGAGGCTATGAGATAATAAAGAAAACGCTGCAGTTAACCACAGAGAAAAATATTCAGACGTTGACATCACATGGGAAGACCTAACAATCGCTCAACGGCGAATTACTGACGTATGGAGGTCAGACATTGCATGAACCCCTTTTAAAGCTGTTTAATGTGGGCTGGAGGCAGCTCAAGATTCCTCAAGAATGGTTACAGGCAAAAGAGGTGTTCCTGTACAAGAAAGGTGATGGAACTAACACCCAGAATTATACCTTCTTTGAATCAACGTCTGAAAGCAATAACTGAAGCACTTCTCTCAGAAGAGCAAACGAGATTCAGAAGATGCAATATTTACTTTAAAGCGATTGATAGAAGAGCGAAGAGAACATAACAAAGAAACGCATCTTGCTTTTGTAGATCTTGAAAAGGCTTTTGACAATGTTTGACACATTCTTCTATGGGAAATATTAGAACGCAGAAGTTACTCAAGATACCTTATCGAAGCTATAAAAAAAGTATACAGAATAACTTCGATCATCTTAGGAAACTGTAAACCTAATATAATTGTCCCTACAAATAAAGGAGTAAGGCAAGGCTGTTCAATATCACGAACACTTTTTAACATATATCTGGACGACATATATAGAATATGGAAAAATAAAGTCGATAGAGGTGTACAATTAAAAGGCTCTTTTTATATCAATTCAATTTTATACGCTGATGACAAAGTGGTGATACAAGAGACTGAAAACAAGCTCCAAATGTCCATTTCATCTTAAAGAAAACACTTGAAGAATATAGACTTTAAATGTCCGCTCAAAAATCAAAAGTCATGGCATTTCGAGGCAAATATCCAGTAAGATAAAAAATAACAATAGGAAACTATAGTTTAGAACAAGTTAGCAACTTCAAGTACTTAGACTGTGATATATTCTCTAATACAGACCATGTCGTGGAAGATAAACTAGTAAAATTCCGAAATGTTTGTGGAAGGATACATAAGTATCTGAGAAACCGACCACGAAAGAAGACACGGCTTACGTTTTACAAGACAATTGCAGTCCCCACACTCATGTATGCCGGCGAAACATGGGACGAAAAGATCAATAATAAAATACAAACGGAGGAAATGAAATTTCTCGGAAATACATTAGGATGTTCGCTACTCAACATGAAACGGAATTCTGAAATAAGAGATCTTTTAAACGTCAAACAATTATATTAAAACATTTTCGAAAATAAGTTAAAATGGTACAATCATGTATCGAGAATGCCAACGAACCGAAAGCTTCCTTTCAAAAAGTTGCTAAAATTTTTCAACATGTTTGAAAAAAAAATTTTAAAAAGTTATCTTTAAAAAGTGTACACCACCCATACTAAATAAATGTCATGTTCTATACAATGTGGGTTTTGCTTGATGTTATGCAGGAAAATATGAGCAAAATCCAGTACTCTACCGGTGTACCTTATTTGCAGAGATGGACCGTAGATGCAGCGATGGACCGTAACACAGACACAAAGTAATGAGCGAAATGGCATCACGAAGGTGAACAATGAACGAATCCTTGATGGAATGGGATGTTTAGCTATTGCGAATCGTATCTGACTTCAGCAAATGAGACTCAGGCACCACTTTGCGTCACAATATTAGCGAGAATTAATTATGCAGGCAGATACCAAAATTATCACCTCGTTACAAGTCACTGAAACATATATGAAACACTTCTCTTAAATATTGTATTGTTATATCTTGTACACCTTCGTGTTATTTTTGGTTGGCCACCGTTGGAAAATGCCACTTTGTGCCACTTTCAAAATGTTTGCCAACACATCTCTCTCTCTCTCACTCTCTCTCTTCTCTCTCTCTCACTCTCTCTGCATATCTCTCCTTCTCTCTGTCTCTCTCCTCTCTCTCTCCTTCTCTCTGTCTCTCTCTTTCTCTATTTCTCTCTTTCTCTCTCTTTCTCTCTCTTTCTCTCTTTTTCTCTCTCTTTCTCTCTCTTTCTCTCTCTCTCTCTCTCTCTCTCTTTCTCTCTCCATACAACATGTGGTCAGCGTGTGGCCTGGCTTTTCAAACGGTGTGCCTGTGATGTGGTCACGTGGTTCGTGACGCAAATTGGTGCTGTGCAAAACGAGTGAAAATCAGTGTGCCGGAGTAGCTCACCCATCTCTTTCTACCAAGAAAGAAACGCGACGATCATAGACACAACGAAATTGCGACATTCTCGAACATCAAAAATTTGAGATCAACGAGAAAAAACATTGCGAAGCATCTGTTATTTCTCTAAAACTTTGATGTGGCAGAGCAGCGCACAACGTCATATTAGTTATGACTAAAAAAAAAAATTGTCGGTCGTGTCACTCTTTTTTACATGTTACACGGGTTTGGCCACGAAGTTGACTTTGATAGACACCAGTTTATAAAAAAAGACAGAAAGAAAGAAAGAAATGTAAATAACTATTCAAATAGTTATTTTTCGGAATTATATTATTTACTGTAACGCAGTAACCTGTTAATTTATTTAAAATAATAATAATAATAATAATAATAATAATATAATAATAATAATAATATTAGAAATAATAATAATATTTTAATAATAATAATATTTTTTCTTATATGCATTGTAGCCTGAAGATGGAAAAAAATTCATTTCCCTTAATCGTCGCTGAGATAAATATAGTTGTCCAAAAATAAACCTTTATGTAATGTGTTTATTTTTATTCATTTATTGTTATTTTGTGTAAACTGATGTCTGTCAAAGTAAACTCTGTGCCAAAGCCTCGTATTAGTATCATTAGTCATAGCAGGAAAAGTGATCCACGGTTAGCAGTTTTTTGGTAGACTCACTTCCCCGGAGGCAGAACAACGAGAGCAGACGCAGTGAAGTTGTTGAAGAGACAAAGGAAAGACGCAGAACCTGCGCGCAACGCCATGGACGGCGGCCTGCGAGTGTCTGTGAGCACCAGGCATCGCAAATGTGAGAGCACCGAACGGCTAAGTACGGGTGCGGGAGAGCGTCGGCGAGTCATTTGTCGTTGGTTGGTTTTTTCGTGTTTCCGGACGCGTCAACTGCTTCGGTCATTAGTCCCGTAAGTGTAGTGCATGTTTGTTATCGGGAAATGGCGGTGATCTTCCCCGCTGGATGGCGAGATCCGGCGCCGACCTACCGTCGGCTAGTGGGGTTTCCCCCTAACCAGGACCCTCCCACCAGCGAGACACCGCCTCAGCCGGGACAAGCTCTAAGCTCCTGACCGGTCTCCCGGAATATGTGGTAGTGTAGTGCAGTGCATGTTAGTGTAAGTGTGTGTAAGGGAAGAGGAGAGGTCAAGGAAGAGAAAGGAAAGATCGCGCGCGGTCCGTGGCCCGTTTGTTAGGGTACTGCTCCGGCATTCGCCTGGTGTTGATCGGAGAAACCACGGAAAACTACTGATCAGAGCAGCCGGCCTCTAGAACTCTTCTCCAGGCAGCGACTGAATGCGACCTAGCTGAAAAGCTAGAGGCGAAAATCCTGCCACTGTCAGGACTCGAACCTAGAACCTCCCAGTCAGAGGCCCTGCGGTAACATCAGTTGATGCACTGAGCTACCGCTCCCGGTGCGAGTCATTTGTGCAGCGAGAGAGGTTTCGAAGGGCGGCACACACGGGGGCCAAGTTCGGCGGTAACCATGGCGGCGACAACGGGGAAACGCCGACGTCGGAAATAGCCAGTGGCGAACGTTTGAGCCGGCGTCGGCATTCACGGCTGTATGGAGAGAGCCGGAGCGAACCTACACGTCGGAAAACAAGGTTTTCCAACCACGTACCTCTCATCATGGAGGCACCGCCCTAGTAAGGGTAAGAAAGGTCCCGACTTGTATATTAATGAAGTGCATGTACACGTGCGTGTAAGTAAGGAGTAAGGAGAGGACAAGGAAGAGGAAGGAAAGATCGTACGGTCTGTGACTATTATTATTAGGGGACTGTTCCACGTTTCCCTGGTGTTGATAGGAGAAACTACGGAATACTAAAGACCAGAGCAGTCGGCCGCTAAAATTCTCCTTCAGACAGCGTCTGTCTTCTACCTAATTAAGTAGCTGGTATCGAAAATTCTGCCATCGTCGGGACTCAAACTCTATCACCTCCCGGTCAGAGTTACTACAAAAATATGAGTTAATGCCCTGAGCCACCTACGTCGGTGCGAGGACGACGCCTGGGGCGAGGTCGGTGGGCGTGGGTGCGGCGAGGCCGCGGCGACGCCACCGGGGGCAGTGAACGGCGAAGGCAGTGCCGCCGGGGTCGTGGGCGGCCTGGGGAGCACAGCCGGCGCGGGCGGAGGCGCCAAAGGCGCGGGTGGCAAATGACGGGTGCGTGGGCGGGCAGGCGGCGACACGGGGCCGGTGGCGGCGCTGGAGGTGGAAGTATCCGAACACGAGAACCGGAGACCGCCGCGGAGAAACAACGACTGCTGGCCGAAGGGGCGGTTACATTGCGCGGCGCTATAAAAAATTAATGCCCGTACGTCCACGACGCAAACGCCGGAAATAAAGTGCGTTGCCGTCAGATTCAATTAATTCCGGAGCTCGGCGAGGCGCGGCACGACGCGGCGTGCCGTGGCCCTCCTCCCTCGGCCCCTCCTCTTTCTCCCCTACCACCCTCCCCTTCCCCTCCCACGCGCCGCTCGCGCCAGCCGCCCACGAAGTAAAAAGGGCTTCGAGAACAGCCGCCACCGGCGCCGACGCCCGTCTCGCCACCCACTCGTCCGCCCCTTAGAGCCGCTACGCCCCGCTGTTTTGGTCTGCTCGGTTCCGCCGCCGCACTGAGTTGGCAACGGCCAGATAGCAAGCAACGCGGGGGGGGGGATGTTTTCTGCTGGTGCAGCCCGAAATGAAAATCTCCGATTGGTGGCGACATGATTCTTTTAATTTGAGTAAGATCAAGAATGGGGAGAGTAGATGGATCAAGATTGGGGAGGGTGGGGATGCGTTTCAGGTGTTTGTATTTTCGTACTCTCAATGGATTTTTGGGTAACCAGAATGTTGTAAAGATTTTCTTCAGACATTAGCACAGGGTTGTCGGCTAGAACCCAAAGTTTGTTTTTGTAAATGACTTGCTTAAGGGCGGGAATATATTTTCAGAAAATGCCGAAGTCTATTACTATAACACTCGACGACAAGAAATCATATTCATCAGGTGACAGTATCAACAGCTCATTACAAAAAATTCACATACAATACACATGTACATTATTTTACAACACTTTGCCAGATGACATTAAACGATTAAATTCAACAGAAAAGTTTAAATCCCAAGTGAAATCGTTTCTGCTGCATAACTGTTTCTATACAATTAGAGACTATACTGAGCATCACAAGAAAGTAACATTAATTTTAACAATGATACATAATGCATTATTTACCATTTGGATTGTATAAATGTGTATAAACAACCTGTAACAACTATTGTACTACAGCCTCCGGTCAATGACCCCCATCTCGATCAGGTTTTTCGTCCAGTTTCCTGATCCATTGAGCAAATGCTGAGATGGCCCCTTATTTTGCTCCTGGACATAAATGTAACTTCATTTTCTGTGCACATCTTCTAGAATTCAGTGGGAAATACAATTATTCAAATTATCGTTTCCACGTTGTCGCGGCAGGAAGTAATAAGAGCCAAAATTTATTGCTTATTTATCCTTGAAAAATAGATTTTATTACATGGGAGTTTTTGTTTTTCTCCCCTTTCAAAATTCAAAATTTATTGCTTATTTACCCTTGAAAATAGATTTTTTTACATGGGAGTTTTTTTGGTTTTTTTTTCTCCCTTTCAAAATTCAAAATTTATTGCTTGTTTATCCTTGAAAATAGATTTTATTACATGGGAGTTTTTTTTTTTTCTCCCTTTCAAAAATTCAAAATTTAAGTAGTATATGACTTAGTGTAGGGATCACAGAATTTTGAAAATGTGCACACAATTCACTTTTCCCCATAGCACGTCATACGCAGTTTTTAACTGTTTTTTTACGTAAATAATAAATAAATAAATAAAAAGTTTTGTATTATAACTACTTATTTTTTGCCAGTCTTTTTACTAGAAATGGGAATTATTTACAGAAGAAAGTGGTAAATTGCGAGACAAAAATCAATTGTCAAAAACACATGAACTCGTAATGATATAATTTCTTCACATTTTCTCTTTGTAACAATGGAACTCGACGATGTGGAGACGCTGTGAGTTTCTCCCCTTGATGTTTAGGGGTACTTTAAATGAAGACTCAATATTTACAAATATTCTCGAAAATGGATCCAATTACTATATTAAACAGCGTAAATAACGCTTAAAAATGTCATCGATCTCATTTTCTCGTATAAAAAGCTGAATTTCTGAAAATTGAAAAAGTTATTTTTTCGGCGTCTTCATGCAACCATAATATTAAAGGTAGAGGTTTTCCCATAATAAATCCTTTTTTTTTGACAGACGTCAATCAATTTTTGTATATTAAATACTCATAAATGTGTATTTTGATTACTCAACGTGTTAGAGATTTTAATTTACTACATAAACAAATAAGATTTCTTTGCTTTTTGATACTACGACCCTACAATACGAAGTATTCTGTCAAAAAATCCACGATTTCTGGTGCAACACTACAATATTTTCTCTTCATTACGTAAGCGGAGAAAATAAATTTGTAACGATATAATAAAACATTTTTTTCTGTGCAGTTATTCTGTTTAATTCTTGAATGACCATTCGTAATATTATATTATAGTATTTGATTTTCATACTTTATTCTATAGTAAGTTAACAGGTGTCTCAGAAAATGTTAGGATGTTTTCGGGCATGCAAAAGAGTTGAAAATTATCACTTTTTGTCACTGAGCATGTGAATGAAAATCGTATATTACGATGTTCAGAGGTGTTTGGCAAATACACATTCTGTCGTAGCCAAAGAAATTTCGTGTACCTGATTTGCCCCTGCAGGCCCGCACGAGGTACATGCCCGCCAGGGAAGCCCGCCGTTCCCACAAGCGCGTGCAATTTCCCCCAACTCTGCTCTTTTATCCCCTCCAAATCCAGAAAGGGGTATACACGCAGAAGCGGAAGCGGCGCGAGGCAAGTAATAGTAGCTTCATACGGAAATATGTTTGCCAGATTTGTTCTACCAAACCATCGAGGTTTGCAATATCATTATATTTTTACTACTTATTACTAATTCATGGCTATTAACTTTTTAAATCCTGTCTTGTACAAACAGTTTTGTTAAGAGGTAGGAATATGTTTGAATGTCGATTTATTTCCTTGTATTTGTTTTGTGCTATGTTTCATTAAAGTATTTGGAGATAATAGAACTACATTTGGGGAATTAACTCTCAACTGACATCTCCAACAAACTCCATATCTAACAAAATATCACAATATACAACAGAATTGGCTGTGAACTCATTCCACAAAGGAATAGTTTTTTCTACATATTAAAAAAATTGTGCAACGCAACACCTACACCTACAGGCTGCCGTACTTGGTTTCTCTATTCTTCACACCACTGATTAACTTCTCAAAAAGTTTTAGCTTTGAGCTCATCAAACGTGACTTTTCTTTGTGGTTACCTATAGAAATTAACGGCAGTTGATATGGGCTTATTGCCTACAAACTAGTTACTTTTCCCACCTTGAAATACCAGCCCTAGAAGTTTGTCACATTTAATTTTAGACATCTGTATTTAATATATTATACAAGTTATCACATATCGTCATGACTTTTTCCCCTAAATTCCGATGTGGGATAAAGAGGGTTTCCGTTTTCTACGAGAGAGTATTATCACGCGGTATGCTAGTAATTACTGTAAATTGTAAGTGAATGTGTGAAGTGTGAAAGCTTCTTGCTCGCCAGGAAGAAACTGAGGGACGTGCTCTTTTATGGATGAGAACTGAATGGAAAGGGAACATTCCGTGCGATTCACGGTCCATTTGTATATATGTCTCCCTCGTCGTTTGCCTGGAAGTGATCATGGAAATTATGTAACTCGCAGTAACAGTTGGTCTATGTAAATTATGTAACAGTCGGTGTAAGAAAACGATCTTGACAAACGCCACAGACTCCCTCATTAATTACAATCTCATTTAGAAAATGTTTAGTATCCTCTCGTAATGAATCCCGCCATCTCCATCGGTATCTATGAGCACTCTCCTTAGCCGGGCGTACACAGGAACAGTTAATAATGCGATGGTATTGACAGACGCTAAAACAGAAAAAATAATTAGAACAATCACATTTTTTACATCTCTACGAGCTCTACGTTGTGACAGGTGGTTTTGTTAGAAATGTGTGATTGTCTTGCAAATATAACCTTTTTCTTAAACCAATCATACATTCGTATTTTTTTCTGATAACAATAGGATAACTCTAAAGATAAATCTAATCATTTATAGAATTACCTGATTATCTTTCAATTATATTCACTCAAGGTAAAATGCATATTCCGTAGTGCTCATCCAAATATACATGTCAAAAAATTTTACCTACTAACTAGTATTTACAAAACCTACAGTAACCTACTAATTAGTATTTACAAAACATATTCCTCTAATTACGTAGATATGCTCGTATTTTAAATTGTCGTAAACACATAACTTATGTATATGTGTTACCATTTAAAGTCAATGTCTTCCAATAAAAATAAATAAAATAATTTTTACCTACATAGCATTCATGGCTCCACAAACGGCACCTGGTTTAGAAGATAAGTAGATAGTCATTCACCCTTTTTAAGAAAATTAATTACGGTACAATATTTCACTTCCATAATTCCCTTTCATAATTCCTTCCGTAAGAGTTCATGTAGTGACATTCAACTGTTTTCGATTTTCCTGGTAGCCACTTTCCTGCCGACCCAGATCATTCATTCAGTGTATATTGAAGGCATTAACACCCAATAACGTATTGGCGTAAAATTGTGTAAAAATCTCCTATTTTTGTAAAAATTCCTAGTTTATTCGAATTAGAATTGCCTTTGAAAAGTTAAAATAAACTCGGAAACGCAATAGTACACCAAAGTACAGTGGTACGCTGTGGTTCAAGGATTTATTAGTCTCTCATCTTGGACAAAGTAAACAATCGCGCACTAACGAAATACCTTTCGGCCGTTTCACGTTTGCTTGTGAAGCGCATAGAGCGAGTCAACTGGTCCCGGTCAGACTCGTTAGCGAGAACAACGTTAGAGCCAGAATAAATGGGTTTCCCATCAGAGTCCCGAAAACATACAAAGAACGTAATGCGACAGCTGTTACATATTCTCCATTCTCCACTTCTCCTATACTTTCTATTCTCCACTTTAGTCAATCAAAAAATTTACACTTTATTGTTAGATTTTCCAAAAAAGATTAATTTCATTGACACATTACATCGAGTTTTAAAAATAGTTCTTTTTTCTTTGATCGTTCCCTATCGGCGTATTGAAAAATAACGTTGTTATGAAATCACTTGTTTAAATGTTTTATAGAAGCTAGTGACTGTTAAGAACACTCAATACAATTGCTAAATAGTTTGTAGATTATAATGTGTAATACATAATATTACATGAAAGCATGGGTCGTTGCTCAGAGCGAAGTCGCTCGCCTTTCGCCAAGGATGTCCGGGTTCGATTCCCGGACAATCTCATGCAAACTTTCTTCAGACAAAACGGGTTTGGCTGCTTCACAAGGACTAGTTCAACCCCTGTGAAGTGTCCTAAACCCTGCCCCTATCCTTATTCCTTCCCAATTCTGGCCGCTGTGTAGTGACGCAGCAGCGTGTAAGAGACAGGCGCGCACACGGAGATGCTACCTGGCGGTCCTCTTCATGACTCCTGACACGGACTACAGACTATAATATAAAAAGGTAATGGACGATTACTCCAAATACGTTCTACACCAAATTCGTGGCTTATCAACGTGACTGTAAACGTCACAGAATTGTGACCGAACGTTTATTTATTTTACGTCAAGAAACAGCTAAAAACAATTGTGTATGACGTGCTATGAGGAGAAGTGAATTCTGTGCACGTTTTCAAAGTTCTGTGATCCCTACCATAAGGCATATACTACTTGAATTTTGAAAACAGAAAATGAGCGTTTTTTGCAAGAACACGGTCATTGTTAACAAAATATTCGCTCCAATGTAATAAAATCTAAACTTTAAGAAGGACTACGGGGTTCTACGGGGTGACCAAAACCGAAAAAATTGAATTAATAATAATAATAATAATAATAATAATAATAATAATAATAATAATAATAATAATAATAATAGACGGTCCCATGACGAGGCGGTTACGTCAGCCGTTGTCTGCGCCGAGGAGAATGCAGGTTGCACCCTTGCGTAGGAATGATTGCATTTGTGATTGTGCGGCTCAGACAACAAAAAGGCTTCGGTCAGCTGTTCGCCATGTGACTAAGCTGTGCGATGCCTTTTTGCGCGTTTTTTGGGGGGGCTAGTCGCGTAACCGCGCTGGTTTCATTTGCTCTGCTCCGGTTTTCGTGCAGTCACCAGTTGGCACATACCAGCTGTAATCTGCGGCATGCACGATTTCTGCTAAGGGGAAATTCGCGCATTCTTGAACTGCCCGAAGATTGCGTGGGCAACTGGGACGGCAGTTTGGGTCCGGAGTTGTGGATTGGTTTTCTCATGTTCCGGGCGCGTCAACTGCTTCGATTATTGGTCCCGTTAGTGTAGTGCATGTTTTTTTCTCGGGAGATGGCGGTGATTGCTTTCGCTGGATGGCGAGATCCGCCACCGACCTACCGTCGGCTAGTGGGGTTTCCCCCTAACCAGGACACTCCCACCAGCGGGGCACCGCCCCAGCCGGGACAAGCTCTAAACTCCCGACCGGTCTCCCGGAATATGTGGTAGTGTAGTGCATGTTAGAGTGAGTGTGTAAGGGGAGAGTATAGGACAGGGAAGAGGAAGGACAGATCGCGCGCGGTCCGTGGCCCGTTTTGTAGGGTACTGCTCCGGCATTCCCCTGGTGTTGATCGGCGAAACCACGGAAAACTACCGATCAGAGCAACCGGCCACCAGACATCGACTGAATTCGACCTAGCTGAAAAGCTAGTGTCGCAAATCCTGCCGACGTCCGTTTGGTCGGTATTGCCGAACGTCACAATATATACGCAACAATTTTCTTGAGAACGAAGATGCTCTCGAGAAGGCGAACGCGACTCCATTGTCTCAGGTCAAAGGCTCGCGAGTTGGAATCCTGGGCAGGGATGTTTTCTATGTGTGTCGTGGCATGATTGTGGATCGGTGGTAAATGTAATTCCTCATTCCTTTTCCTCCTCCGGTCAAAACCAAAATGTTGATGGACAGTGGACACGTGACGGATGCGTACTACAGCTCCAACGGCTTTTCGGGTCTATATGACCCGAAAATATTTTTTGTACTCTTAAAGTCATGCTTGACTACACACCATTCTGATATTTATTGATTTTGGTATCTTCTAAATATTTTTATTTGTAGTAAGATGGTTCTCGTCCTTACGAATATAAGAAGAGAAAGTATTCTAATCGTGCGCCGGAAAACGATGAATTTTTTCACAGAAAATTTCTTATTGACTAGTAATTGCAATCGCGTCTCTTTGGCTCAAATTTCTTATTCCAAATATGGAAGTATTGAAAAGGCATCAATTCACTAAATTTACAATTTCTACAAAATATTGCTTACATAGGTTACATATTTTTCTAATTATTATTTTAAAAAGTACGGGCAAAATATTGCAAGCGTTTGAGAATGGAATAAAAAACTTTTATTTATTTTATTTATTTATTTTACGTAGAAAACAGTTAAAACTGCGTATGACGTGCTATGGGGAAAAGTGAATTATGTGAACATTTGCAAAATTCTGTGATCCCTACACTAAGTCATATACTACTTGAATTTTGAAGAAAGAAAAAAAAAACTCCCAAGTAATAAAATCCATTTTCAAGGATAAATAAGCAATGAATGTTGGGCTTTTATTCATATTTAATTTTGAGGATATCGTTGAAACATATTACTCATCTTCCTCTGGTAACCATAGTACCAGGCACACAAGTTTGCAAAAAGCATTCTTCCATTGTTTGCCAAACAAAAATCTGGCACTTGCAGCATCTAAAGGTGGTAACGGTCTTATTTTTTCTTTTGCAGATTGTTCATCCGCTCTTTCTTTTGTGTGGGGCTCCCTCTTGATTTCCGTGCCTTTCTGGTATAAACGGCAGAAAAAAACGTTTTGATGTCAATTGGTTAGTCTTTATAAATATTTTTATAAGAGCAGGTATATTTTGAAACACATACACGTGTGACATAACGTAAATTATACTTCACCGGTCGCGTGGTTGATTCTGTCAACTAACGTAAGCAGTGATGAAAACAAATTAACTTATTTACAAATAGAACTCTTCTACGCTCTTGTAAAGTCTACTGGAGAATGTGAATAATAGAGTTAAACGAAACCCCAAGTTTCAGTTGCGCAACAATGAGTGATTAGATATTTGGAACATGAAATGGCGAGTAGTTGACTCAGTCAACCAATGCGACCGCTCGACGGAAAATACCTAATCTTACACGTGGTGTAGCCAGAATTCAGGTTTTGTACGTCCTTGATACTGAAAATTCATCAAAGACAAAACATCTTTTTGTCTGTCAATAGTCAATGTTAGCGCCTAAACCGTTCAGATTCATCAGCCAATCAATCTGAACGAACTCGAGTCTTTGGGAATTCTAAACGGATAATTTAATTTTTGAGGACTCTTTACATTTTTCCTCCAAAATATTTCCAACGTTTTCTCCCACAATAAGCATTAGCGAAATATACACAACAAGCAAGATGAAGGCTGACTGAATTTAAAAGAATTCTGAATGCGTAGCGTATTGAACTTAATGTTTTGCTTCATTTTTTTAAGGATGTTCCATTTGCGTTTTGACTGAATTGAGAGACCCAAAAACGTTGTTACCTTAACATCAGACAAAAGAATGTCGTTCACAATCAATGGAGTGGACATTTGTTTATTTGAAATGGAAAACTTGATTGAAACCGATTTCCCTTCGTTTATTATTAATTGTTATTACGGAACCAAAAAAAATATATTCTTGAGTAATAAAAATAAGAACAATAATACCATACCCGACACTGAGTGGTACATGAAATACGGCATTGTATACTCGAAAGAAGAAAAACACCAACATTCGCAGGAATTCACCGATGTCCATTAACTGTACACAGATGACAAGCACGTAATAACGGGAAATGCTTGTTTGAAGAGCTCTCTCTTTAGTAGGTCTGTTAGCCACTGGAGCGAGTTGCAAGACTTTCGAGGTCTGCGCTCGCGCGTGAATCGATTGTGCGCGCAGCAGTTTCTTGCATCAACCGCTACGCTGCGCTTCAGTTGCTCTCCGTCCAGTGGCAACGCGCAGTGAGCCCCAACGGGATTCTAACTGCACGGTTCCTTGCGAATATTGAAATATTTACGAAAATATCAAATATTTGCGACGAGTATAGGAACCGTTCGCGACCTTCGCAAACCGAAAAACAAATGGTCTCACGAAACATTAAACGATTTGACACTAATATTAAACGATTAAAATTGATTCACCGCCAAGTAATATAAACGCGGCGTAACAGTTCCCATTCAATTAGATACTATACTGAACATCAAGAAGGAAAATAATATTGATAATAATAATAATAATAATAATAATAATAATAATAATAATAATAATAATAATAATAATAATAATAATAATAATAATAATAATAATAATCATGATTTTTGTATATATTAGTATAATGTACATTATTTATTTATTTATATATGCTTTTTTAATCATATTTAATCTCAGCCTTATCCCAAACCTGTCACCTCTCCTCAAAACCATTTTGATTACAGTAGTTAACAACGTCATGATGCCGATGTGTAATGACAGCAATATACGATCAAAAAACGGACACTGTTGAAGTTTGGGAATCGAGGCTAGAACCTAGGTTTATAAAGAAGTGTGTGCGTTATTTGTGCTATCTATCGTTCTCCGCTTCAACACTGTGCTTAATACTATTTTAAGAAATATTAACATAAACGAGAATGATTTCTTTTGAATACCCAAATGCCATATTTTTTCAAACCTTTCTTTTTTTTAACCTTGAATTAATTGTATCAGAAGTGACTATTCAAATGCTTTTCACCACCGCCGGTCGTTCAATGTGGCTTTGCATTCATCTATTTGTTCGCGTTACATCTATGCAATGGTAAACCTTTAATGCAGTGTTATAGAATAATTCCCGCCTTTCGTTCCTCCTGCACCACTGCGCGTCGTCTCCTATCTGGTAGCGTCACGCGCGCGCTCGCATTTCCTTATCAAAATCTAAATGAGATCGCAGATCACAAGCCTTCTTTTTGGCCTCGCTCAAGCCTTCCCCTAGTCCACGTCACGGAGAGCATTTCGCTTGGAAATAAGTTTACTCGCATCCTTTCGAGAACCTTTTTAACCCTGAGAGGTCGTGCACGGGAAATTACTGGGTTTATGGCTATCGCGCACATATTTCACACCAACATTACTCGCCAGGGATGGAGATTTTTGCGGAATTATTGGGATGCATGAATAGTTTTCTAATGCACATGTAGATTGTAAGCCTACTTGTACTTCAAAATGAAGGACGATTTATTTGTGAACAATTTGCAGGCCAGTTTGCAGGCTCGGCAAACAGACGTATGAATATAAAAAAAAAATTCGTAGCCACAAGTACAACGGAGCTGGTATTCTACGCTTTTCGATATCAAAGAATTTCCTTTCGTGTAAACACTATTATTCTTTATTCGAAGAGAAAATTTGCCTCTTTATAAACAAATTAATCAGTTATTTTACTAAAATATAAAAAAATACAAACGTATACACCAATTTGAATTAGTTTTATTTAAGCAATTTAGACTTCCACAAAGGTTTGATTCCCATATAATAATCAAAATTTGACCCTATTTCTTAATAATTAAAACAATTGCAGTAAGCTGTACCGAGAACGACGTCACGGTGGAGTATGTTGAATATCTTGTGCGTGCTGCTGTGTGTTTGAGCACTAGGACAATTCGAAGTAACCAAATGCACAACTTACTATTATTTCTGCATTAGAAAGGGTTTATATTGCACTTATGTGCGAGTCTTTAGGTGTAATCGTGCAATTGACATGACTCAAATACGTCTACTTTCGCATGGATTGACAAACATAATACAGAGCTATACCTCAATAAACATAGCACTGGTGAATAAATTTAGGGTTGATTGCATCATGCGTGTGCCTAATAACTGATCCACCCGTTCACGCGAAAAACGCATAATCGATTAATGACTTCTTTCACATAATACGTCAGTAAGGCGCATGGTTACAATAAAAATAAATATAAGGAATATGCAATCCTTCCGTCTGTCCGTTCGTCTGTCCATCCGACCACCAATTCCTCTGTCCATCCGTCTGTTCGTTCGTCTGTCCGACCATCCTTCCGTCCATCTCTCAGTCCATCCTTCCGTCCACTCTTCCGTCAGTCATTCCTTCCGTCTGTCCGTTCGTCTGCCCGTCCGCCTGTCCGTTCATCCGTCCGTCTGTCTGTCCATCCTTCTGTCCGTCCTTTATCCGTCCTTCCCTCCGTTAGTCTCTCCGTCCCACTGTTCATTCGTCTGTCCGTCCGTCCTTCCGTCCGTTCGTCCGTCCTTCCGTCCGTTCGTCTGCTCATCCTTCTCTCCGTCCGTCTGCCCGTCCGTTCACCCATCCGCCCGTCTGTCCGTCCGTCTGTCAAACCGTTTATCCATCCGGCCGTCCATCCGTCCGTCCATCCGTCCATCCATCCGTCCGTCCATCCGTCCGTCCGTCCATCCGTCCGTCCGTCCATCCGTCCGTCCGTCCATCCGTCCGTCCACCCGTCCACACATCCGTTCGCACATCCGTCCGTCCATTCGTCCGTCCATCCGTCCATCCGTCCGCCCGTACATCCTTCTGTCCGTCCTCTATCTATCCTTCCGTCCGCCAGTCTCTCTGTCTGTGTGTCTATTCGTCTGTCCATCCGTCGATTCGTTTGCCTGTCCTTCCGTCTGTCTATCCTTCCGTCTGTCCGTCCGTCCGTCTGTCCGTCTGTTCACCCTGTCCGTCCGTCAGTCCGTCCATCCGTCCGTCTGTTCATCCTTTTCGGTCCGTCTGTCCATCAGTACGTCCTTCTGTCCTTCTGGTTGTGCGTCCGGCAGTTTGTCTATCCGTCCGTCTATCCGTCCATCTATCCGCCCGTCTGTCTATTCGCCCGTGGTCAACGCTAGTGCATAAAACGTTGAAACTTATTGGATTCATCTGAATGAAATCAATGTCCTGCTATTATTCCATATTTCGTAATATATTTGTGAAAGAAAAAATGTTAAACATTTGGCTGAAAAATAATTAGTACTGAAAAAAGCCATAATATAATTTTTTTAGTCTAGCAAAATCGTTTATGCAGTATCGTAGTTGGGTTTCAAGATAAAGTATAGCAAGGAAATGGAAAAGTTCCCCTTCATCTTTTACATGTTACATCGACTTGAATCTGATGTCTTCATGCTCTTCATAAGCGACAACAAATTTTTAGTAAGTACATTGAAGAATTCTTCCCGTGCTTTTCAAAAAATTCTGCTGAAAAAAACCGCAGAAAATGGTTTTCAGGAAACTAGAACGTACACTGCTCATGAAAAGACAAAGTAATTTCTGTAATAAATTAAACATTTCATGAAAAATTCTTTATGAACACTGCAATAACATAACACAGTATATACGGATACACAGTCCAATAGTTCTTTATACATACGAAGAATATTAAAAATTTGCCATGTATGTGAATAGTAAATATTTAATGGCGGATAGCTCCTTTCTTGGAGCCTTGCTGACGTATGATGTCTGCCTAATCTTATAATAATAATCAATAATAAAATTGTCTTTATTTGTGGCGAGGCTCAGGCCTTAAGGCCTACTCTTCCGCCTAACCAGTTTAATTAATTTACAATTTTAAAAATTACAGTTGAGGCGTTCGGATGTAATTAATATTATCTGACTTTTAATGATTCGGATGTAATTAATATTACCTGACGTGTCGCAGAAGAAGAAAAAAATCAATTTGTGACTACCAACTATATTAATTTATCAGTATGAGCCAAATGAATTTGTCATTTTTTGTTTATTCTTGAAATTTTGCAAAATGGAAAGACATGATGTAAGGAACATTCTTAAAAAATGTATAATAAGATAGCTCCCACTTATTCCACTTAGAATCAATAATTCAAAATTCGCCAGAAATGTCAGTTGTCATTACCCGACAGCCTCAACTGTGAACAATAAACCAAAACAAAAAAGGGGGGTTATTTTACATTTACGTCTGGGAAGCAATACTAGGGACCATCCCGGCATGCGCCTTAAGCGATTGAGTAAACCCAAAGCATCTAAGTAAACCTAAAGTATTGAGTAAACCCAAAGTATCTTAAGCAGCGACGCACTGAGTATTTGAATTTAGTCTATACGCGCAGTATGAGAATATGCGAAAGAAGACAAGTCTAGCATTTCGCAGTCAAAAAACAAACAAGTATTTCTTTTTTTCTCAGATTTTTTCCCGGCTTCTGAGTATCTAATGAAACAATAGGCATCTCTCACGCGATTGGAGTCTGCTTAATTTTGTATTTATTTGTGCGCACATTGAAAATCAGTAATTCAGATAATTTTTTTAAATGGCAAACAGATTCTGGAGTAGAAAAAATATAATTTAGTTACTTTTTTCTGGTAAAATGATGGACTCATATATAAATAGTTTGTTTATTAGAACCTCATTATTAGGGGCAATTATTTGTAATATCGTTCTTCACTGCACATTTTAACTCTCTCGCAAACTGAAAGATTCCATTATAAGAAGCTGCAAAGTAAATATATTTAGAATTGTCCTAACATTTTGACAAAGTGCCCCTCCTGCTGCTGCAAATTTATCACAATTCTTCGAAATCTGTAAACGTTGTGATTCACTATATAAATCAACCTCGCTAAACACGCAATTCATATCAGAAAAGGGAGAAAAAATATCACATCGTTTCCGGAGTGCACTGAAGTAGAAGTAATGAAAGGAAGTCTGAAGGAACCAGATTTCGTCGTCCTTGTTGCAAAAGAATCGAGTCGGAAAGTACTACAACAGGAAACATGTCAACTGTCGAAGCTGAATGGAAGAAACAGGGAGACGTGGCTCAGGGCATCAACTCGTTTCATTACAGAGCCTCTGACCGGGAGGTCCTAGTTTCGAGTTCCGAGTTGGAAGGATTTTAGAGACTAGTTATAAAGGTGGAGTACTGTCGCTGCCTGGAAGAGAATTCTAGCGGTCGGTTGCTTTGCTCTGATCAGTAGTTTTCTGTGGTTTCTTCGATCAATACCAGCCGAATTACGGACCAGTTAACACACAAAACGAACAAGTCACTGGTCGCGCGCGATCTTTCTTTCCCATTCCTTATCCAATCCTTACCCCTTACTTTCATATTCACTTACACACAATACACTACCACACATGCCGTGAAACCCTTCGGTAGCTTAGAACTTTTCCCGGCTGTCGCAATCCCCGCTGGTGGCAAATACCTGGTTGGAGAAAACCCCGGTAGCCGACGGTCGGTTGGCGCTGAATCTCACCATCCAGCGGTGGAAGATCACCGCCACCGCCTGAGCAAAAATATGCACTACACTTACGGGACTAATGACATTATCTGATTGATTGATTAGCAAAATCACTTATCAATCAATCAATCAATCAATTTGAATGGAAGAAGGATCCAGAGAGTGTACGGAGGGAGCGGCGTCCCAACGTCATTGCTCTCGAGCGCCATGCGCTGGGCCCGACCCTTCAGAAAAACATTATGCCCCGGCTGGCACAATTGCGGCGGTGAAGAATGAGCTCGAAAATGGAACGTGTTCGTCTTAATGGTACGGATTACGTTCGGACCGCGAGGGTTCTATGTGACTTCAAGAAGGCTGCCTTATCGTGGTTATGATTTAATTATAGCAATTTCCACCACATTACCGACTAAGCTGCCTCATGTGTCAACTGATTGGGAGGTCCTAGGTTTCGAGTCACCACGGTATCAGAATTTTCTTCATTAGCTATATTAGCGGAAATTTTAAATGCCAAAACTATCAATTAAAATTCATTGAAACAGAAATAGATACGCACTTTTTTATTTATTTTACATACGCACAATTTTACAACTTTATTTCAATTATCGTTTCGTATTTTACAATTTTACGTACGTACGTACAATTTTACAACTTTATTTCAATTATCGTATTAATCATCGTTTAATTTTGAGTGCTGATATGAAAGAGAATAAAAATGCCGTGGTTTCACAAAAAAGCCTCCTAGGGCTATCAGTTGCAGAGATACAAGGAAAAAGTGTTTTCATGTTTTATTTATGTATCAAACTAATATGAATATCCTTTGTGGAAAGAGATGAGTGGCCTCTTGCGCTTGGGTTAGCGTTGAAAATTATCACTTTATGCCTCTTACAAAATGTTCCTCAACATTTCTTGCTCTCTATGCAACCTGGCGGCCAACGTTTGATCTCACTTTTCGAACGAAGTGATCACATGGTCCGTGACGGAAATGGTGCTGCACAGAACGAGCAAAAACCGGTGCACCGGAGGAGCCCACCCATTTCTTTTCACCCTGGAAATATCGGAGGTGAAACCATATTATTTTGAAGGTCCAAACGGAAGTGGCTCCATGGGATGCTGCTCTCATTTAGCTGCGGTCATTTAGACGAATCACACGCCCGTTACTTGGCAAAAATTGTTAAACAAAACTTTTGAAATCGAAAGTTTGAAAAAACAGAAATTCTGAGTAGACTGTTTATAAACAAACCTGTCATTCCAGTTATTCAAGAAGACATTAACAATGGTTGTCTATGATTGTCTAATTGTCAATCTATATATATAAAAGAAAGTCGTGTTAGTTACACTATTTATAACTCAAGAACGGCTGTACCGATTTGACTGAAAGTTGGTGAGCAGGAAGCTTAGGGCCAGGAGACGGACATAGGATACTGTTTATCCCGTTCGACAGCGTTCCTGTGTGAGAACGCACGTTTTCGCGTGATTTCGCATGTTAGCGGTCATTGTTGCCTGTTGTAACCCATTGTTGTAACGCCGCACTGATAACAGAAGGCGATAATGATAGCCGCCTTTCGTTCGCCGTTATCTATATATATATAAAACAAAGTCGTGTTAGTTACACTAATATCAGAGCGTTTTTTTGAAATTCTTCTTTGTTTGAGAGAAAAACACAAATCTGCAATAGCTTTATTATCACGAGTGCAACAAGGATAGTACAGTTTCTCACAGTGTGTGCAACGCGAAAAAAAGATGGGACCGACTGTTAAGGCGGAACAGAGTTCGCCGGGTCAGCTAGTTATTAATAAATCCACGACAGAGTAATTGATTTATATCATAAACATAAATGATTAATATATCTTAAAATGTAATTTAATTTATATTAGACACGATACATAAATCTAAAAACAAAAAGGTTTTGATGATTTTATTTCGATAATATAAATACTTCCCACAAAAACAAAACATTTGTCAGCAAAAAGTTGCAAATCATCCTGGTAGTTGAGACCTTCACATAATATTAATGTAAATTGTTCAAGCTTTGGTGAAAAAAGTTTCCAAACAAATTTTGGCGCGAATTTCAAATTTTTAAACAAAAAAACATTTATTTTTTTACTATCGCCCACATAGTTTAAATATCTGAAAAAAATATGTAATAGATTGCTAGTAAGACACATTCTCAAGAAAAACTGAGACAGTACTCCAACGTTATCAGGTCAACAATGAATTTCATTTGTTTTCCTATATTAATTTGGCGTCAAAATTGGTTGACCAACATACTTTTAAATTCATCTATTTTCCTGGTCTCTGCAATTTTTTTCATCCTGATATATGCAAAAGAAGCTGAGAAAAATAATACATGTGAAACTCGTTCCCGTTGTATCAGATTGCTCTAGGAGGCTCTGCAACAGATTGGGACTTTTTTGGGAATCTACGGTTTTTTATTCTTTCGTATGAGCATCGTGTGCGAGTATTGATTTGGTTTGGGAGCAGTTTCACTGCCTTAGTTATTATTATGTATTCACTGAAAATGATATATTTCAAATATAATTAAATACTAATTGTTGGGTGATTTGTAATTTATTTGTCGGAGCAAATCACATGGATATTCTTACCGCATATTACCTTAAAGTAAATACGTATTGAACTCCACAGCACATATTAAAGATGTAATACACTACGATGACACTTAAATCAGAACACGAATATGTATTATGACTGACACAAACACTTATACGTAATAATATTCCACAGATAATAGCTATGTTCAAATAGTATCCACGCAAGTACATTGTTCAATAACAACGTTCTTGTCATTGTAATGTTGGTTGGTTGGTGATTCCGGGGGCATCAAGAGCTTTGGTAATTATTCCCGTAAGTGTAGTGCATTTTTTCTCAGGAGTTGCAGGCATATCTTCCCCTGCTGGATGGCGAGATCCGGCGTCGACCTAACGTCGGCTAACAGGTTTTCCCCCTAACCAGCACTCTCCCACCAGCGGGATACCGCCCCAGTCGGGACAAGTTCTAAGCTCCCGGAATATGTGGTAGTGTAGTGCACGTTAGTGTAAGTGTGTAAGAGGAGAGCGTAGGACACGGAAGAGGAAGGAAAGATCGCGCGCTGTCCGTTGCCCGTTTGTTAGAGTACTGCTCCGGCATTTGGCTAGTGTTGATCGGAGAAACCACGGAAAAACTACTGATCAGAACAGCCGGCCGCTGGAATTCTCCTCCAGAGAGCAACTCAATTCGACCTAGCTGAAAAGCTAGTGTCGAAAATCCTGCCGCCGTCTGGACTCGAATCTAGGACCTTCCGGTCAGGAGCGCTGCAGTGACATCAGTTAATGCACTGAGCTACCACTCATTGTAATCGTTTTATCGCTAAATCACTGGCAAATTCTCTAGGCAAGCGAACGTAGAAAAATCACACTTGCGGTAATGTTGACAATAAATCGAGAAAATGTTATAAAACAAAAAATTTAGATTTTTTTTCAATTGACACGATGGTTTACTTTTCTTTTTTCTGCAATAAGTATTTTGTATCCTATTTACCATTTAAAAACACCTACATTTTTCAGCATTATTTTGATTTTGTGGCTTCAAATATCAGTTTTTAAGAAAATTTGGTTAAAACATTTCATAAAATTCGCCAGTTGAGTTCAATTATACTCAACGATTATGGAGAACTTACGGACATTTCAACAAACCATCATTAGAGATACTTTGAAGCTCATGTGTGAAGAAACGCATTGAACAATAAAATACATTTGTAATGTAAATTTTAACGGCGGGAGAGACAAAAAATATATTTCTGTAATTTTTGAAAAAACAAAAGTAAAGAGTAACATGGCGTGTATGTCATCGTATTTAGCACTTCCCCTACCAAAAATTTAAAGACAAAATTTGGGGCCCTACCAAAAATTGTTTTTTTCGGCATCGAGGACCCACAAAACAGGGTTCTTACTACATCATGTGCTATACGATTTTTTTCTTAATTTAGCAACTGTATTTACCCTTTTTTTTTCGTTGTCAGGGCCCGGCAATTAATTTTTGATGCCCAAAATCCTCCATTTTCGCGCATCGTTACATAACTTTCTCTATACCACGTATATTACTCCGTATACCAGAAAGTAAAAAGTAGTTACTATTTAGGACAAATCCAAAGTATCTAAAGTATTTCTGAAAATAAACAAAAAGTTTGTAGTCTTCAGTGATTTTATGAGCTGAAGACGTAATTTTTAGACTGCTTTGATCTGAAAAGAGAATGAAAGTGTCATCACTCAGTTTCATTTGATCATGTTTTTTGTACTGACAAATACGCAGGTTTTCTTTTAAATACAAAGTTAAGATCATATTATTAATATATGGTTATAATATTGCGAGGTAGATTTACAGCAAGTGTACAAACACAGTAGAGGGACGAAAATACTTGAAGTTATGTTTGTCAACTAAATAAATCCAAGTTGACAAAGATAACTTCATTATTTCATCCTCTAATAATATCATCATCACCTTATCAGCATTACCACAATTTCAGACCTTCAGAGGTTGCTATCAACGGATGTCACCACAGTGCCCAGACCGGGAAGTTCTAGGTTCGAGTCCCGACGATGGTATTTCCGACACTACCCAAATAGCTAGGGCGAGTTCTGTCGCTGTCTAGAGAGACTTCTAGCAGCCGGCTGCTCTGATTAGTAGTTTCCTTTGCCTTCTTCCATCAATACCAGGCGAATGCCGGAGCAGTACTCTACCAAACGGGCCACAGGCCCCGCGCGATGTTTCCTTCTCTTTCCTTGCCCTATCCTTACTCTATACGTACACCTACACTTACATGCACTACACTATCACACGTGCCGGAAGCTTAGAGCTTGTCTCGGATAGGGTGATGTCCCGTTGGTGGGAGATACCTGGTTGGGGAAAACCTCGCTAGCCGACGGTAGGTCGCCCCGGATCTCGCCATACAACGGGACAAGATCACTGCCTCCAGAGCAAAAAAATCGTGCGCTGCACTTACGGACTAATGACCTTACCAATTGACGCGCCAGGAATCATTAGTAATCAATCAATCAATCAATCCCCCACAATCTGAGAGGGAGCCATGCGCTCGCGCCAACTGACCTAACGGTCGCCCCCTTCTGTTGCAGGGACGTGCGACAACGGCCAGGTGGAGATGTACGTGACGGCGAACGGCTCTCGGCAGGCGGCAGCGGACGGCTGCCGTGCGTGCGCGGCGGCGACGGGGGCGGCGGCGGCGGCGGCGGTGGCTGAGGCGGAGGGCAGCGCGGAGGTGGCGCACCTCCACCACACGTGCAGCGCGCCCTCGGCCAAGCCCTCCTTCCGCGCGCACCACCTGCCCACGGGCCTCCGCCGCTCCAACGCCGAGAAGAGCCTGCGCAAGAAGCGGCGCGTCATCAAGATGCTGTGCGCCGTCGTGCTGGAGTTCTTCGTCTGCTGGACCCCGCTCTACGTCATCAACACCATCGCGCTCTTCACGCCCGGCATGGTGTACAACGGGCTCGGCTACACCGCCATCAGCTTCTTCCACCTGCTCGCTTACTCCTCCAGCTGCTGCAACCCCATCACCTACTGCTTCATGAACTCCAGCTTCAGGAAGTCGTTCCTCACCCTCTTTCGCTGCCGGAGGAGGTTCACCTCGAAGAACCTCTCCGACGTGTCTGTGAGTGAGAGTACTCTTGTGTCGCGGTCGCAGAAGTGGCTGCAGGAAACCAGGATCTATGAGGAGCATTTGTAGTTCTATAGGGGATCTGCTTGGAAATGATATGGGAATGGGATTCTCGACTGGAAATGAGTACGGAATAGAAATAGCCTGGCATCATTAGCATCTTATGTGATGCAAGGAGAGAGTTGATATACCGTTTTTATCCAACTGTCCCATGTGGGAACTCAGTGGGAAAAAATGTCCACTAGAAGAATTAAACTCTGCACCTAAACGCACATTATATCTTCCGAATTTAAACAGACAAGAGACTGAATTGTCGTATTTTATGTACAAATGTGTGGTTCAATGATTAAAATCGTTGTGAAGTGTCCAATACTCACGAATAATCGTGTCCCGTGATTTCCGTGTGACCTACGTCGACAATAGTAATCTGCCACTATCTCTCCATGATTGTCAGTACTCACATTCAGCTCTACAATTCTTTTAATGCATTGAAAAATAACTTATACTGCTCGGAAGAAACAAACCGAGAAAGAAGTTGTCCTAAAACAACTTCAGTAAGTGTCACTATCTGCTGGTACATGTTCTTTCATACTACATTTTGTTGTGTGTACAATTTTGAGTGTTGCGACTTTTCCACGTGTTATATACTTGTAGTATAAACAACTGAACTCTACATCTATGTTTAGGTCATAATTGAAAAGCGTAAACCCAAAAGAGCTTAAGAATGGATTTTGTGTCTCAATTAAATGAAAGAGCTATTTGTGGTTTTAATGTCTCATTTTAAAAAACAAACTTGTTTGTTGTATAAGTCTATAGTTTCGTGTTCAAATACATCTAATTAAAACATGGAAGGAATTATATTGCAAAACTATTAATTCCCAAGCTGGATGAAATGAAATAGAAAGAAAACAAGCTACGGAAAAGAAATTTGATGCAGTATTCAGTCTGTGCGCTTGAAGAATATGGAACAGTGTTGTTTTTTACCAGCAAAGAAATAAGTTGAAGAAATGGGAAGTGGTATTTGTCCTTTCATGAATAATACACACATGTATATTCATAACATCGATGTCTTTATTGAACGAAGTATAATGTTACAATTATTAATGTTACAAGTATATTTTCCTTTTAAAGAATGTACTCTTTGCCCAGACCTGTAAGGTAACTCTTCTGAATTTGAGTCAATAAAGCGGAATATGTTTATAAATTCTTATTACAGACAAAATATCGTATATTCACACTTCAATAATTTACTGAATATTTGGTTGTACATTCTTTAACAGTTTCACATGAGTTTCAAAATCATAATACTCCGGTTAATGTGTGATGTGCAATTGTTGGTGCATACAAAATATTAGTAAACAAAACAACAACTTTGGTACTTACAAAACTGTTAGTAAGACAAAGCTGTCAGACTATTTTACAGATCGATAAATTCGAAATTCATATTTATTTACTTTTTAGCATGTGCCTTGAAGTACGGTTATTATTTAGTCACTATTCAGGTATTTCCTTCTGAGTGATTGTAATTACTAATTACATCTTTATGTTTAACTAAGGAAATAACCGTGAGTATATTCTATATTCCTGTTTGTTTGAAATAAAAAATCTTAATTTGATGTATAATTATTGTGATTCTAATTGTCCATAATGTTACATACGACATTGCAATTACATATTATGGGCATAATGTCTATGCGAGTAAACTCCAGTAATCAGAAATGCTGCCATGAACGTGTTATATCATCTTCATACAAGATTTTATCTGGAACGTCATCAATGCTACACTTCGAAGAAAGAAAAGTAATTGGAAGCAAGACTATTTTGCTGTTACAATCGATGGAAAATAAATTGGATATAAAAGCATACTAGTACAAGGATAGTATGATATTCCTCATGAAAATGAGTAAAGACGTATAAAGAGGAAATTAGGATAGAGGATATATTTAAATTATAAAACGAAATCAGAAAATACGGTATTAGGAAGTACACATGATCGCATATGTTCTTGAAATACCAATGTAAGCTTAGAAATTCATTGACAGTTTCAAGATAAAAACGAAAAAATAAATATTGTATTGATCAACATTAAGAAATGAAAAGACTATTACCAAAAGTGTCTTGCAAGAAATAATGTTGAGCAGAGAATTATCTGAGAGAATACACATAGGCGAGAAATGTAGTCTATTTGTCAAAAGTGATTGAGAAGAGCTTTTCAAGGAAAGAATAATCAAAATATTGCTGGAAATTATTTGCAGTACATTGATGAAATATGGATTAAGTATGCTGTGTGATATATTATCTGATATTTTTATTAAATTAATGATGAAAACAAGTCAAACAAATGTCCAAGATTTTAATACATTACATTAGTTTTAACAATAAAGAGTGATAGGTAAAAAGGTCATATTAAACCGTGGGAAAATTAGTGTAACAAGCTTATTAAGATGGTTATATGGCTGAATACTAAAACATAGGACTGAAAAGTAAATTGTCAATATTGAAGAGAAGCGCGACTTAAAGAGCAAGGAGAACATCAATAGATAAGACACAAAACTAATACAAAATGCAGAGATATTGTTAGTGGCCCACTTCAAGTTCTTCGCTACAGAAAAGGTCTATGAGTATATCTTTCTGTAAACTGTTTAATGTCCTTACAGCCATTGAGATAAATAGTTTGTTTATGAAAAGTATACTGAAATTTACAAGAACATTAAAGATATGTCAAAAGGGGCAAAGAAAGTTCTCAATACTTTGAAACTATGATAAGCCTAAAAAAAGATATTGCTCGTCTACTTCATTCAAAATATGCTTACTGGTTGTCTTCGAAAATTGGAAGAAAAAATGCAAATGCACGGGTATAGATGTGAATAGGTAGGAGTATGCACGAATAAATAGAGATGTAAAGAAAGTTCTAAAACAAGAGGAGCAAATATAAAAAAAAATATAGAACATATTGTATAGAAGTCACAAAGGTAAATGAAGCCAGAAAATTCATTAGAAATTTCAAGAATACTATAATGAAAAGAACAAATATTCAACATATATATGCAATAAACGAACTAAATAAAAGAAATACTTGACAATTTTAATATGCATGATGTATAAAATAAGGAAATTGAGTAGTATGACAAGTCTGGTCCGAACATTATATTTATAAGACAATACTTCCCTATTGGAAAAAAGCTATACGTCTAAAAGATATCAACTAGTCTATACCATATTTCATACATCCCAGAGATTATATGGTAAAATGTGAGCAACTATAACAAGAAAGAAATGTGTCGGTTTACTTTTGCATACTTTTATTTATGATTTAAGGATATGCTGCAAAACGTTTTCGCTAGAACGTCCCAATAAGCAATAAAAAATTAAAAGTCGACCGGGTCACTACGAAATGTGGTGTTGGAACGACGTCTGGCGGTACAATTCGATAGTTTTGACAGCTCGCAATTTAAGTGGCTGGAGGGGCAGGACGTTTGCACTGGAAGTTGGCACCGCGCGCACTTCCAGCAATCACACTCGTCGGAATTCAAGATCTACGGATGGAGAAGGATGAAGCATCCTAGGTCGCGACGAGCCCTGGTGATTAGGCACAATCTACAGGAGCTCAGGTATAAAGGCACTGCCAGTTTGAATAAATCCACTCTCAAGTAATAAACTAAACCAAAGAAACTAAATTATTACTCAGAACATTTTATAGTACACAATAATTTTGTAAAAACAAATAAATGAGAAAATATGTAAGAAATAAAAATAGGATAGATAGGGTGGGACAATCCTTAAAAGATAAGACCGAGCTCTCTGTTCTGCTGGCAGAGGATTGAAAGATGCCAGTAAGCACTACGTGCGATTACTGTCGATGCATTGGACCTAATCTTCGATACGCATGCTGTTGAATTCCGAGATCGACGTGTTTAACGACTAACAAATAACAGTTGAATTAAATTCAATTCCTTCATGGTATGTGGAAATCAGTGGCAACAATGAAAATAGTCAAAAGATTTTCTCTTCGTAAAATTCAAATTAAAGTATTATAATATAATATATTTTAATAGTTTAATTTCGTCTTGCCGATTTGTCGGGTCACCACTGGTGGAATATGAAGAGAATCGTACATACTTGGTAATTATCATCAACAAGAAAAGTTAGTATGAAAATGACATACTGAAAAAATTTACCTAAAACCAATATTCAAGTATTAAATCATTCCTTTAATCGTTTAGTAAAATTTGGTACAAAGCATACATGCTGACCATCGTGCAACGCATGGAGCAAAAAGTCGAATGATTACGGAAATATATAAGAAAACTATTTAAGATGTAGAAATTAATTTATTTAGCAGTCTCCTTAGTATTCAGACTTGGACATAAAACTAATGAAGAAATAAGGGAAAGAATTCCCAAGACCGATTATTCATCATCATGTTGAACACAAGTAACTGACGTAGAATGCGCATATAAATAGAATTTTAGAGAAGAAACCAATTTTGTATATTTCGCAGCCAAGCTATCGAAGGAGGAAGGAATGACTACGGGCAACTGGGATTCAGTGCCAAGGAAAATCAATGACTGACAGAAACCGGAAACAGAAAGGCATTAATGATAAGATTCTGTGGAAGTTGAAATGAGAGATTTGGCAGAAGTCTTAGGACCAGAGCTTGACGTTGAAGATGGGATAATATGTATTTTTTATCGAAATTAATTTTTCCCGTATACCTGTGAAGGTCAACTTGAAATTTTGCAAAGTAGAAAAATACCAGTCTCCAGGATGGCTCGTGAGCAGCATACTAACTACCCGTGGTGTGGACATGGGATGGATTCACGTTCGAGGCAAGAATAGGGTTGTAGCTTTCCTTTAAAATCGTCCCAGTTTCTGTAATTGTGTGATGAAAACTCAGGGAGGCGTATTTTACTAGATACAGTGAAGGGAATACGTCATATTCGTCGCATGTTGCTCTTACTCCAAAGCATGGGAGTTTAACTAAGCCCAGGCATGGGGGACATGCTGGCCAGCAAATTCGGACTATCTATCCAAAATGCCAAATACATACATAAAAATATCATTATTATAAAGTTATAATACTATTTGAAAAATGATTAAATTGTTTACTGAGCTAATAGTCCATGATCACACTTCCCTAGTATGAAGTATGACTTAAATTCGAGCAAGACCTTTCAGCCCGGTAAAAAATTTAATCATTGACGCAGACCGTGAATGCTTACATTGTTTTAATTAAAAAATATGTAAAAAAAGTATTTATATATTTTATCTGATAAAGTTTTAAGATAAACCGTAACATTCTGCTATAATCACCTTTATTTTTACTGAGGCAACATAATTTCATATCCTAGATGCTGATACAATTTCCGACACATTACAATAAAACACAAAGAACAAGTTACTTTTGCAGAAAACCACACGTGGTTGGCATTTCCATGTTTATCATTTCATTTATTTACTTTACTGGCTTACACATTTTTATGTGCAACTTTTAGACAAGTTATCGTAGACAATGAAAGAATATGCGTATCATAACAGTTCGGCGCGAAGGAAGTTTTAGAATGTTGAATATTTGTTCAATCGATTATGCTGTTCTAATTGAATTATACTTCGGCCGCATGTTTTCATTTCAGTAACTTCAAATTCTCTAACAATACTGAATCAATATTATGATTGTTGAAATTATTTTATTTGTTAGTTCGTTTTACACATAATATATGTTCACCAGGGAATTCTACAAGAGCGCGCCGACACTCTGTGTGAATATTCGTGTTTATATTCCATAATATTATGTAACACTGTGTTACCATATGCCTTAAGGGAATAATACTCCGTTTTGAATTCCATCAATTGTCTGAACGTAATTATAAACGAAAAACACGTAAGCACAAAGAGAAGCTCACTCAAGCCGCATGCAGAATTAATAATGTGTTATAACACTAAAGTTTCTCAATGGATATTCATCATTTTCTTATTTTATTGCATTATAGAAGAGAAAGCGCCGTATTATTGTGAACGTTTTAATCAATCTTATGCAATAACTAAAATGCTAAACAGGATCACCATTCCACTAAGTGGCAAAGATGAAATTACAAAATAAAAGTAAATTATAATTTCGATTGTCATCTTTATCTCTCTTAAGTTATGAATGAGGAGAGGAAAAACAAATAGATTTGCGTGCTTTGTGCTGAATGTGGTGAAAAACAGTATTTATTATAAGATTATAACAGGGTGTTTACTGTAGAGACTGCTGCCAAAGGAAAATGCACATATGATAATATTTTAAAATTGCGAAAGCGAGTCAAAACGTTCCCGTAATTGGCGCCTACAGTGTTGCCAAACAAACGACAGTCAGGGATTTTAATTATTTACATTGGAGACACTCGCAGTGAAACCGCTGAGCTGCCCAGATGCGTTTGTCTACTTGTCAGTGAGCTGTGCCCATGTAACTTTGGGACAGGTTTTGGATTCGGCATATTTTAAAATATGGACGGCTATTGAGCGGTGTTGTGACATCACATTTTGTGTTCTGCTAAGCAAATCACCATCTGAAACTCTTGAGAAATTGATGAAACTTTCAGAAGAAACGCGATGAAGAAGTCGCAAATGTACGAGTGGCATCAGCGTTTCCATGAAGGTCGCGCTAGTGCTGAAGATAACCAGCACAGCGGCCGCCTATCTACTTCCGTCACAAACGAAAACATCCAAGCGAACAGAAGAATGACCATTGACAAAGTTGCATCCAAAGTCAATTTATCGCATGGGAGTGTTTACAGTATTATCCATAACGAATTGAATATGCATAAGGTGTGCTTATACATAGTACCGAAAATGTTGTTTCCAGAGCAAAAAGAAACTCCGATGGCAATGCTTCTGCCCATATTTCATTTCTGGTGGAAAATTACCTTACCAAGCATAACGTTACCACTCTTGGACACCCTTCCTACTCACACCACTTCGCACTGGCCGATTTCCACCTGTTCCCCTGGCTAAAAATGAAAATGAAACGGCAACGATTGGCTAATTCTGAAGAGGTGATGCCGACTAAGCGACTTAAGAAGCTATCGATAAATGGATTCAAGAGTGTTTCCAATAACTATACGAAGGTTGAGGGAAATGTTTAAATGCAGGAGGGAATATTTTGAAGGTATATAAATGTAATTTACTGTATCTTTAATAAATAAAAACATTTTGACCAAATTACGGGAACTTTTTGACTCTACTTTGCATACCGAGAAAATAATATATTTATCAATTCTTGAAAGCTTGCGAGATATATTTTCATTTATTAAAATCCTATTTTTCAATTTATTTTTTAGTATTTTACACATCTTACGTAGAACGGTGAAATAATTGCAACGTTGCAGCAAAAAAGGCAATTTTTCATCTTAAACAATAATTTTTGAGTCTCTGATACCGACAAGTAGATAATTCTTGCTTCTATATGTTGCAAATTACTTCCCCTAACACAATGTGTAGTGAAAAACCATGTTTTGTGGGTATTTGATATAGGAAATGTGGTTTACGTCAAAACGTCGGTCCGTCTGCTCGCCCGGCTGTCTGTCCGTCTCTGCCTGTGTGTCTGTCTGTCCATCTCTTTGGCTGGCTGTCCGTCTGTCTGTCTGTCTGTCTGTCTGTCTCTTTCCGTCTGTTTGTAATTGAGATAAAACTACGTCTGAACAAATTATTGTTTAAATAGTGAAAGTATATTATTCTCAATTCATATGATTTCAGTACCTACGCCTTTTGGTCTTACTTGAAATGAATACATCATTTTTGGGTGATTATGTTAACACACTCTATGACAAAGGAAGCAGTTGTGAAATGAAAGTCAGGGAAATCAAAATAAACCCGAGAAAACTTATTGCAACCAAAAATTCCACAAGAATTTTTATTTTCGATATGAGAGTTTTAATTGGAGTCTATTTTAGATTATATATTCTACGGTCAGTAATTGACAATTTCGCATCCCATCTTGTTATAAAAATTAAAAGAAATTTAACGGAAAAAAATATAAAAAACAGTGAGCATCCAGATATAGCCGACTGGCAGAAATAAGTGATTCTACAACAAGAATCGCAACAAAAAATCGTTCCAACGTCCAACAAAATTTTGTTGTAAGTAATTTGGAATTATCTTAAAAAATAGTTGAATATGAAATATTTTTAACAATAATTTTCATTTCTAACAAAATTCCTTGAAACAATACCTGAAGGAAAATATTCTGTAGGTCTCGCTCTTTGAACTGTTCTTTCTCTTAATAATAGAGTGAATCGTTCAGCGTATAAAATAAAACACTTAAATTTTGAAAAAAATGCATTTAATTTTTTAATTAATTTTTTAAAAATATGATTAAAATTATGCGTTATAGAAATTCAAAACCTGAATGTAATTTTTTTTTAAATATTGACAATGTTGCAGCTCTATGACAGTTCTCAGATTTTATGCGTCATCGATCTATACGAATCTCCCGAGCGGACATTGCGAAAATCGGGCCTTATGTACGACTTCGGCTCGACAGGTCTTTACGAGCTAAGGCCTACCACTGGCGTCTCGGCCTTGCGGCCATGAGTTGAGAAGAGTCATGTAAACCCCTGGGAATCACTCGAATTCTAACGGTCAAACATGGTCATTCTGACGGTAAAAGATTATGGATGAACGATTACTGATAAATGATTATTTTAAGAATATCAATGTTATATGACCTTGAATGTCTGTGAATTCTGTTTGCTCGTCAAGTTAGTATTTTATCGATTTCTTGTTCACTACATCTACTACATCCGTTATACTAGTTCACAAAGACTTGGTATTGAATAGACCGTAAGAAAATTCAAAGCGATGCCTTTCAAATCACGTCCTTTAGATTGCCGATATCGGTTGAAGTGTTATGAAACAAATGGGTCTCATTTCAGAGCAATAGTAACAATTCATCTCTAGTGTGACGATGTGAGTATTCAATTACAATGTCAGTGACTTCTATATTATTCATTATTGCATTTTATGAATGATTGTTCACTCCACTTGAATGAATGCAATTCTACTGTACAACAACCCAATCGAAGAAAGTTCAAAGAGCTTGTCTTTATGTCTGTGGACTAAAATCTACTAATACGTTAAAATTACAATTGCTTTGATGATGCCTGAAATGAGTTTACTATTCAAGGAAGAGAGATTGAATTTACATATAAGTAAACCTTGGATTGAAAACGATTTCTTATTCTCATTGTGTTGACGGATTTTTTTACAAATACTTTGTAAGTAATATACACATGTACATTAACACAATTATTTATATTTAAAAAAATGGTAAATTTTAACCCGAGAAATGTGATTTTTTAATGCTCATTTAACATTGAATATTCGTACAAGTAGTTTCAATTCCCTCACCACCAGTCTCTTTATAACCTATTTCTCTCTTGATATGAGGAAACAGGAATGAACTTGTGAGTGGGAAAGGATGTTGTATAGCGATACCGAAAACAATTTCCTGGGTGTGAGGCAGAAAAGTGGTGTGGAGAAAGGGGAAATTTGGGGGTGGACTGAGGAAAGGTGTGGTAACAGGGAGAGAAGTGGTCCCAACTAAATTTAGTTCAAGTTTCAAGGAGTTTTTTACATTTAGTGATTGAAGGCTATTATTACTCATTTTAGTTCACTCAGATGTAGAATAAAATTCCCTATTTAATCAGACGTAAAAATACCACTTCAGCCTGAAGGAGAAAATACATATTTATGTAGCAAAATCCGCAAAATTTGAGAGCCCGTGGCTTTTCCCATGAAGTTGCAAGAACACGGATGAACGCATCTTGGAAAAATAGACTGCAGAAACCTGGAGATCGCCTAATGGTCGCGGTAGAAATTAAAACATAAGCCGGTTAAGGAAAGCCAGGGAGAATGGGCATAGCCCAGCAGGCTACCCCGGGCCCTCAATTCCTCGCAGTACCCCCTTGGCCTTTGTGTTCATCTGGTTGTTAGGCAAACGAGGCCTGACTTACAGATACGAACAGAAAAAATAAAATTGGCTCGATTATGTAACATATAAAAGCTTTTGGCTTCTCAGCCATTATTAAGTATATTAATCATATTTTCAATAATTCTTTAAAAATAAATCTTCAGACACTCTCAGCATGAAATGTAACGTTTATATCTACTTGAATAAGTTTGTTTTTGTGATATTTCAAGAGTTTATTACAAAGTCGGTAATGAGTTCAAATGAAACACGAACATTTTTTAATGGGCAAAAAAATCTATATCTCGGAAAATAATACATTTAAGAATTATTTTTACAAGCTACGTCATGATTTAACTATGTGTCAGAAATGTTCTCGAAGAAATTTCTCTCGTTTTCCCTTGTAATGTGGAGAGATATTTCCCCATCTCCTTCAAAATGCATTGGGGTAACTGAGCTTCTCTCTCTTTCCTGACAGTTTGCCCATAAGAATGTGAGACTTGGAAGTTCAAATATTTAGTATAAATATTTGTATGTGCACCATTAACATACTAATGCGTGTTTAGATTTTCTTCGAGAGCAATGCTGACACACAATTAAATCTTGACATATCTTGTAAAAAGGCCTCGTAAATGCATTATTCCCTAAACAGAGGTATAGTCATTTTTGCTCATCAGAGTATATTTGTTTCTCCATAAAACTCACTACCGACAACAAATATTTCTTTGTAAAACACTCATGAACAATTACATGAAAAGTTCAAGGATGTATAAATGCAACATTCAATGCTAAGTGCGTGTGATTTCTTTTAAAAAGAATTGTTGAAATTAGGAGTTATGAATTTTTGTCTTTCCTTCACGTGAACTTAAATGAAATATACATAATATAATTGAATTAAGTTATTTACGAATGCTTAAATAAATATTTTTTAAAATATGTTTAAAAAATCTCATCATTTTGGAGAAATATTGAAACTAATACAATAAAATTATTTCATATTCGTGTATGATGCAATCTCATCATTATGTAAATTACAATCGAACGTCTGAGAAAATGTCAAGGAACAATAAATGTGTCTTATCATAGATCAAACATAAATTTATCAATGAAAATAAATTTACCATTTATTTAATTGTACCATTGTCTTACATTGTCTTACATTTCTGAATAGATTATCAAATTGAATATAACTGAGCCGACTAATTATTGTCAAATAAGTTTCAAATAAAGGGGACGTCCAGTGCAGTTTTACGTCAGCGTTCATAGTTTAAAGGTGAGAGGTCCTTCTGGAAACTTCAAGAGAGAATGTATCACAGCTATATGAAAATTTTCAATTTGTTGCCCTAAAACTAGTAAACAAGGACAAATGATACACACTACTACTGAATACTAAACCGCTGTTTTACTTATACAAAATATAGGTTTTCTATTCTGGTGAAACCAAACAACAGATATACTACAAACGATAAAAATGTAAATATTATGTGATAGATTGGGTCTGATTTCAAATGAGGGAGTTGGGTAAAAATACATTATAAGAAATAAACATCCTAAATAAACCCTTCATAAGAAATTATTGATGTTAGACTGCTAACTCTCTTTAGGCAGGTCAAACGAATTTAATAATTTTTAGGTATTATATGTAGATCAAGGCCCTATATTGAATCTTATTCCATCGGTTTGATAATGCACTGACGATGAGTAGGGATAACACAGTTGCACTAAGAGAACACAAACTTCACCACACTTCACCTAACTGGGCGAGAGGGAGGAGGCATGAGATGAATGTAAATAAAAATATTTCCATTCTTCACTATATAGTTAGAATTCATTCCCCCCTGTCTAGTTTGTGTATATATATATATACATATATATTTTAAGGAAGTCCATTGTATGTAATGGTGGCGTTTACTAATATTTAATTAATGCAAGTAAAGTTTTCAACAAACAATTCCACATTGCTTCCATTACCTAGGTCCATGCAAATTAATAACAGAGCCTCCCAATAGCACGATATGTCAGACCCTAATATAGTGGCAACGTAAAGTAATTTAGGTGTTTTGGGACAGAATTCTCAACAGTCTATTTTCAACCAAAATCGTCCGATAGTGACAGTTGTCTAAGACCTAAATGTTGATGGCCATGAAATGTTTTTAAGATGAGCTATATAAGGGAAACAGTTTCTCATTCCAATGTTCTGCAATTTTTGAAGAAATAATAGGTTCGCACCAATCAAAAAATATAAATTCAGTCATGAATGAAATTAACAGAAACACATTCAACAAATACTAGCGAAATTCAAATTTATCTATTATTTGTTTAATGTAGTAAAACAAAATTTTTACTAGGTCTTTTTTCTGGTTGTGGAATCATTTATATCAAAATAATTGAAAGCATTTTCAAATACAATTTCTTAACCCAAAAATTATAAAGAAAGAAATATAAAGAAATTAAAAAGAGAACTTGACTAAAATGACGAAGTACTGATACATTAAAAAATGCAATTAATAGAAATGTAATGACTACTTTGTTGAAATATAAGAATTTTCTCTAATATGGGTTTGATGAATTGTTCATGATTAATGTTCAAGTTATGCAAAACAACAACTTACCAACAGTTCAAAGGAGAAATTATCTACATTGGAATTAGAAATTAGTGAACAGTTTAATATATTTGGTTAAGAAATATCAAATAATTGACCCAAAGGGAAAGAAAAGATGTTTCACAATAAAAAAATCCGTGTAAATCTGAGGTAATATCATGTGCATACCTTGCAGTTTTAATTTCTTGGAAAATATAACCTCAATATGTTTAACTTTTCCAAATTAAAATTTCTTCAATCCCATTCCCTTGAGGTGATAAAAGCTCATATATAAATTTCCGTAACACGAATATATAAGTCAATTTAATTTATCATTAATTTTCTCAAAATAAATGTTTTAATACAGAGCTAACTACACTTTCTCAGACTGATGCTGAATGTCTTATTTATTAAACAATTTTTGACTAGGATGTAAAAGTGTCTTCACAAACATCACCAGTTAGAACGGCACTAAACTTGACTAATAAAGGTGATGAAAACTTATCTTTCTATTTTTGTAACAAATGACATTACAAAACATTGCATTCATGCAACATGACATTACAATCATTTGCCATTGCTCTGTATATTAATATCCCCTTGCATTTCACATTGTGTAATTTAATTGGCTATCTTGTTTTGTATTTTATAAGTATTTTATTTATATTTGCTTTTCTTCAGATTGTAGACTGATGATGACGACAAAGCCGTCGAGAGCCGACTATTTCAATCAATATACTAAGTTGATGGAGATGATCTCCTTTATTTCTTCATATAATAACGTCAACAACATCACATTACAATCCCCACAATACTTGTTGAGATTGTGGAGGAGAAGCATATTTTGAATCCTTCAAATGCTTTCGTAGTCGTTTGTTCAGTACCAATTGCTTGATTTGACGCGGTGTCTATCTTGGCACATGCACTACCGGAAGTATTTCTGTTTTGTTTGATTTCATCCAAATGAATTTGAAAATGTGTAGAGATTTATGTCAATTGAGAAAGAGAAAGTAATGTAGCCATTAATATTTGCAACAGAAGTCTGATAAATTTTATGATTAAATGATTTTGTTACATTATAATTTACGATATAATTGACAAATTAATGAATAAATACGATCTTTATGGGAAATTAGAAAGATATTGAAAGTTTTTCGAGTAATTGAAAGTTTGAACTTGAACACATAGCAAAAAATGCATAAAAATTTCAGCCCAAACGTCAGAAACGGAATCTAAACTCCGAAAACTTCACTTATTTTACTCCATTTTTTGTTTCTTATTGGAGTACCACAATCATTCTAAGTATATTGGAAATGCTTCTTGACCCCTATCAAATGCACTCTTCAATTGATGAAAGTAGACGATTCAACAAAATGTCTACTTTAATCGTTTCAAAAGTGCATGCGCAAGCAATTGTACAAATCAAAATGAACTTCAAAGTAAATACAAAAGAACTTTTCGTCTTTTACCGTTTTAATAAATAGGTCGCTCAATACTAATACGGACTTGTATGAATGGAATAAATATAAACCAATATTTTGACGTGCCTGCCTTTATCTAACGAAGAATATATTAAGCATCTGATGAAAGCAACTGATTAAAGAGTGCATATAAGCAAAATTTAGATCATTTTTGGAAGTAAAATACAAAAAATAAAACTATTACATCTTGTTTATGCTGATGACTAAAGATGAGTTACTTTCAATATTGCATTTCAAACTGAATTTCCTTAAAAATTTAATCAAAATTTCATGTATTCTATTTAAAATTTTGTAATGTTCTTGTAAGAGGTGAAGTTCCTTTTCCAAAAGTAGTAATTGAATAAAAAGTTTAAAAAATAATAGGAAAAATTAATTTTTTTGAAACGATGTAATAATACATTGAATGCTGCAAGTAATCAGAAAAAAATACTTCATCTACGAGTAATTAACTTCCACCACATAATGAGCTAATACAATTTCTCGAGGGCTCTACGTACTTTCGAAAGTTTTGCACTTCACACAACACACATCAAACATAGTATTACGATTATGAATTGTCATATTTTGCATGTAAACCAGTGTATGGAAATCAAACATTTATATGAATCATGTACATTAAAACATTGAATATGTACGCCCCATGACAAATAGCCCACTACTAATATTGATAGAAATTCAAAAATATATTGATCGGTACTTCACTACAAATTGAGAAAGCGAATTTCTTTCTCGTCATCAAATGCTTTTTTAAGTATTTAATATAGAGACAAAAAACATGTATCCATTATGGAACATATAAATACAAGTACTGACCATCTACCGATTTTTTTGTCGCGACATATCATGTAGCCATAATTTGTTTAGAAATTCTGTATATTACTTCACATCAAAAACACTGAGGGACAATCTGGAAATTTTAGCTATGCAAGCAATTGCCGAGATCCAGTATATGGGATACAACCATTTTATATAAATTAGTACGCCTTTTTAAAACTGTAACTCAACAATGAACATTAAACGTGTACACTTAGTGTTTTCTTACATTAAAACACAAATACATCACATAACCGAATATTTGACATTTATTTGTCTATTTACATTTGTCGTTGTAACATAACCCATGAACACCATTTTGCTTAGCGTATGGTCGCTCATATTAAAATGTTAATGAAATAGTACCGCCTAATAGAATCATAAGATAATGGGTGTCAACAAATGCATGTTTAATGTACCAAACACGAAAACAATCGCGAACATGAAGAAACAATGTTCTTAGAAATATTTGAAAATTTGAATGGAAATTTTTTTAAAGATATAACTACAGAATATTCATGAAACCTTCTTCATTTTCTTTATTCCTTCAGTTTTTATATCCAGATCTATTTGGATTCTTTCCTGTCAAATCGCATTTCGTCCAATACAGTTTTATATAGTGTGCAACTTCTCTCGCAAATATCTTTTTATTTGCGACATAAAACATATGTTTAATTGTTCTTTGGAAGGGAAGAGATACCCTTTGATTTATTAAATTTGAAACATCTCGTTCCAAAACCACTATAGACCTTAATTATTTTACATTGATATTTGTAAGTAATCAGTGTAAGTACTTGTAATCATAGCGTACCTCGATAAACGAAGTACCTTGTAGAGAATAATTTAAGTTGCGTTTTTCACAATAGTCAAAGGAAAACGTTCTCTTGTACTCATTGTATTATATGTATAACTAATATATTAAGTGCATTATTTATGTTATATTCTCAATTATAATCAATCAACATTAATTATTCTTTGTCTTTCAAAACACTCATATCTTCAACATTAATCAACATACAGAAAGCAATAAGTCGCCAACAAACATTTCGTGAAGTGTTATATAACAACATTCACAATTCTTATTAAAACTTCTCAAGTAAATCAGGTTTGCAATTATTATTATTAACGAATTTATAATGAACTCATTTCTTTTCTGTTGTAACAGTTGATAACAGTGTAAAGACAAATAGTGAGTGTTGTTTGATATATTTCGATCATATTCTATTAGGCGGGTATCTCAGTACATTTTTAAACACATAACAAGATTACATGGCCATTTAACACAAAATTACATTCAACATTCTCAGGGACTCATTTTTTTAGGAGGAGAAAACGATCAGGAAGTGTCATCCATTACACTGTAATGTAGTAACGGATTCGTTCATACCTGTATCGTGTTCATATATATTCATACCTGTCTCCCATACACATACTCGTAAACAATTACAGTTTCGAAGACACACACGTCACTTTTCAGTTACGTTCACGTATTTTTTTCTATTTTCGACAAGTATAATGCTTGGCAAACTATTTGTTTGCAAAACAATTAAGGACTTGGACATCAGGGTACACATAAACTTCCACTTTAACCCCAATGATGAAGGATGAAGTATTTTGTCAAATTTGCATTTTGCCTACAGAGGAAAAAAAACTTTAATTTCTATTTCACCATAAAATGTTGGTTAGAAAAACGTTTTATGAACACTACTGTTGCTTGAATTTTTTTTTCCTTTTGACGGACCGTCTATCAAGTAATCACATACCCACAATTTCAGAAGAATAGTTGAAATTTTAACACTCTTCAGAAACTGCCTTATAATTATTTTCTTCTCTTATTATCGTTATAAGTAATGTATTAACATTTTGCAACTGACTACAATTTAAATGAACACGTCACTACTGGACGGAAGTACATTTGTGAGGGCAAATCGCGACTAAAGTATAAATATACACCACTCTCGTCTTTATGTGGTAAACGATATTTGTATATAATTAATGTATAAAAATAACAGATAAAAGAAATATATATAAGCAATAATTTTCGCTCGGTTTCTAAATTCAAAAATTTTTAAGTGAAATTGGTTTATTGAAGATGCATTTTAAATATTTTTTGTTAATATTACTCCCTTTTCGTAACTTTATTCCACAACTCACAATAGTATGCTGTGTCTATGTTGTTTAAACATAATGAAATAATATGACGAAACAATACGTCTAATTCAATATTACCTCGTGTCATGCATCGTTGTTTTTACAGGTTTCCGCAAAGTTCACAATTATACTAATGAAATTCGAAAGTATTTAGTATATGCACTCACAGATAATGACTCATACAAAAACTGCAGGAAGAGAGATATGAAAAAAAACAAACACTACAGAGAATATTGATACTGTACAATACCTTGAATAATTGAATATTACAATATTATGGAAAACGTCTATAGAACAATTAACACAGGGTAAATGCACAATGTACATGCTCTAAACGCAGTGATTTGTCTCTTTTGTTATGGTACTTAATCTACGATATACTGTTTTGGATAAAACACAACACTGACTTTCTCTTACACAGATATTTTAGCAACACAAATATAATTTTATGGGGCAATCTCCATCTAATTAAATACATATTTCATAAACCTAGTACGAAATACTTTATCTGAATATGAAAGGGAATAATACTTCAAAAATCACGCGATGTCAAAAATACCATATATATAAAAATACAGCACCACTACGCCAGATATTGGCGCCTCACTCAACATTTTTGGCTTCATAAGTTGAGAGATAATTCGAAAATAAATTATTGCCGTTTCAAGAGTAGCTGTGGTTAAAACGTCGAATGATATTACATTGATATCTTTAAAATTGATTCAATCATTCTAATTTTGTCATTGGCTAGAAAAAATATTCCTAGAATACACTTTTGGCTCTAAATGATTATTTCTTTTTATTAAAAATTAAGGATATGATGGCGATAGACGCAAATCTCTCCTAATTCTGCAAATTTCATGAGTTTTAGTTTAATTTACTACTATGTGTGAAGCGTAATATCTCCAACATTTCCCCCGATATATTTCCCAGTTTGTTGGGGTTTTCAATTTAGTGGTATTCCGATCTGAAATTTTTACCTTTTATTACGTATTTATAAAATTCTTGACATGAAGTACTCTTCAAAAAGTAGCAATAACAGCACAAGTACAGTGGTTTCCTGTAGGGAACCAAAGAGAATGGGGTTTATGATTGGAGATTTATTGATTCTCACATTCAATCCAATTTTCATTGTAATACCTACATGAAATTTCTCAGTCGTATATTACCATTTTCTTATCGATATTACACTATTTTGGGTACAGAAGACACAAACTATACAACTAACACCTACACGAACAACAGATGTAGCACATTATTCAGGATGGCCTTTGATCCCAACATAAATGAGAGAGTTGATTTTGAACATCAATAATAAATTTATTTTATGTTATATTTGGATCTACATGATATCTATTCAGTGGTTATGCGTTTATTACTTTTGAGAAAAGTAGCTTTCTATTGGTATTACGCCTGCCGCCATCACACATCTTACAACATTATTTCGCCAGTAGAAGTAGTAGTGTAGGGACAGAAAAATCATTCTCACATGTTTATACACGTTTCACACAGTCAGAAAATTGTACGACTTAAGATATCTATTACACATTTTATTTCATCAAAATTCTCTTTAGTTTTTCTTTAAATGTCTTTTGCAATGAAATTAGTGCTGCTATTTTCACATGTTATTTACTTATCGATATTCTGATCACAATAATTCTGTTAATCATTTAACCTAAGGGGGAGGAACGTACACAAAATTGTGTTAATGAATATGTTCACAAAAATATTATTACACTTACGAACACTACGGTTTTAATAAACAATATCTTTTTCACTTATATTGAAGCTTTCAACATAATATTGAACGATAAATACACATTGGGCAGTAAAACAATATTTGGTTCTGTTACATATTTACATTTAACACGACACTATTTCATTTATTTTACAATGTCTTTTGGGTTTTCAAGAAACAGGTGATTTCCTTTCGTCATGCTTCGTAAATGTACGTATTGAAATTATTAATTCTAACTATAATTTTACGTACACAACATATTTAAAGCCATTGTTTGACAGTGAGTATAGAAATAGAGCAAATTTATGAACGTTTTCCTGTGTGTGGATTATCCAAGAGACAAATATCAGATAAAATAATTCATTTCTCAGGTACCATGATCATCTCGGTAAAAAGAGAGGTTTAATATGAAATATTAAATGTACGTGTGATTTTAACATGACTTTACATAATCAGCAACTTCATATTTAAATTAAGACAAACTAAAGTATTATTTGTCAATGAGCGCAAGACACGACTTTTAAAATTACAAAAAACTAGCTTGATGTTCTCAAATAGAGGCGAGTTAATGAATGTCTGTGAAATAAACTTTTGTAGGAGAAACTCTGTTCTGAAAATACATATCAAACAAAACAATTATCACGTATGATCGAATGTTTGTCTTCTCGTTATCAAAGCCTCAGAATACGAACAATTCCTAAATCCTATTGCCACTAGACACTAATCGACACCAGCACCATTAAATCACAGATAACGTTCTTTCGATTGTGCATTCTTCTAATTGTGGGCTTTGACGGTATTTTGAAGAATAAACATGAATGTTTCAATACAATACGTGGAAGATTTAATTAACGTGTTTAATTCCACATTGAACCTGCAACTTGTATATAATATGGCACAAGTAACGTTATGAAGAATGTTACTCAGACTAGCTTGATGTTCATTCTATCGCGACTGCTTACCAGAAACTAATTCACAACTTTGATGAGGGATCCATGAGGAACTATAGTGGATGTGAGGATTGAGCAACGAAGTACATGCATGGACACACGTTTTCTGCATTTCAATGCAGACGTGTTTTAATACGATTGCGAGTCGCTTCGGTAGTAATAGTCATTTTCAACACTGAAAAAATCTTTGGCACACAAATTCCACATGCTGCGGAAGACCCTAATTTTTCTCTTACAGTAAAACACAGACTTCTCAACTTCTCTGAAAGTGAATGGGCGGTCAAATAAACGCAAAGAAAAAACCCATTTCTTCGTGATTCTTTAGAAGTTTCTCCTGCTGTGTAGTGACACAATAAAGTGTACATTCTTGAATAATGTAAATATGCTCAATGTCACATCATGATATCTCAACAAATGTGCTAGTATAATATTAGTTACTGGAGATACGTACACAGCAGCTATAGAATTTAAACAAAAAACCTAATTATGAGAAACCATTGCAAAAATTCAGCACAAGTATTTCTAGAGATAGACTGAAACGTCTAATATTAAAAATTATGTATGTTCTATTCATTATGTCACTCCGAATCGAGAGTTGCCTTCCGCATTTCTCACTTAAATGGCTGGATTTTAAATCCAAAACTTGTTTTTGCATGTTTGAATGATCCAAATGTAATGACCATTCATCTGGCATATATTTATCGATGAAACAGCAAAAAAATCTCATGGTTTCATATATATAAGTAAAAGTGTTTATCATTTTAATACACAGCAGATGTTTCACTCATCACTTAAAATGTTCCCGTTTTATAATATGGAGTATTTCAGTTATACATTTACACGCTTTGCGAATATGTCTGTCCCAAACTATTAACTTAAAGAGTCATACACGAATACTTGTTCGCAAACGTTGCCTTTCGAAATTGCAAAAAAAAAAGTTTCAAAAATGAAGGGATGTTTTAAATACTAACCAGATAATTAGAACTCGTTTAAAAGATTTGAAAACTTAAATTGATTAGATGCTCTTAAAATGTTACCAATTGAAATACGAAAATAACATAGCATTTACTTACTCGTAGTCGTAATATGTAACAGAAGAAAATCAACACAAAAATTTGAAGACCATTCAATATAGTAACGTTGATGTGAAAAATTGCAATTTGTTTGTTCGATATTTCAAAATGAAACATTTTTAGCGGATATGCTTTGAGCATTCAGTTCTTAAAGACTTTCACAGTAAAATGAACGAATCTACAAAATTGAGAAACAATATTGGACAATGCAGAAATGCATGAAATCATGTCGTTAAGTTCAATACTTACTATTGAGCGCAGCCCTTCTTATCATATTTTAAGAACAATTTGATATCTTCCCCGACAAACACACTGTACACTTCCATCAAACGTGAGCGACAAATAAATACATAACACTCAGACCCCTGAAAGTAAATATTTTTTTAAAAGGTGAACGAAATGAGAACGTGACAAAACAAATAACATGGAATGCAATAAATACAGGAAGGCGTAATAGAAAAGAACATCATTATTCGCACTTGTGTCAATTTTCCGTGATTTCTGTGAGACCCTCATTGAACCGCATCCCAAGAAGTAGCATCACCTGAATTCTTTCTTGGAACCACAACCACCTCGTCACACAGACGCTGGCCTCTTGCAGGCGGCCAGCGCCGTCCTCCCGCCACCGCCGCTGCGCCCCGCCGACGCCGCCCTTACGAGTAGAGGTCGCTGGAGCTGGAGCCGCTGTGCGCCCAGTTGTCCTTGCGCTCGCGGGGCCGCCACGTGATGCGGTAGCGGAAGGAGTCGTCATCCAGAGGAGCTTCCACCACCGCGTGGGAGCCTCCGGAGTGGCGATCGGTGCTAAACACGATCCTCGCCCTCCAGCACCACCACCTCTGCAACACGCGCGCCCAACGCGCACACATGCATTCACCTTTTCATGCACTCCTTTGTTGATGGATTGACTAGTGATTCCGGGCGCGTCAACTGCTAAGGTCATTAGTTTTGTAAGTGTAGTGCATGATTTCCTCCTGAAGTGGCGGTGATCTTCCCTTGTGGATAGTGAGATCCGGCACAGACCTACCGTCGACTAACGGGGTTTCCCCAACCAGGTATCTCCCACCATGTGGAAGTGTAGTGTCTGCAAGTGTATGTGGGTGTATAGAAGAGGAGACGAGAGGACACAGAAGAGGAAAGACAGAACGCGCGCGGCCCATGCCCCGTCTGTTAGAGTTCTGCACCGGCATTCGCCTGGTGTAGTTCGGAGAAAGCATGGGCTACTGCCACCGACTCAGAAAGTCAATTATTATCACTACACTGTCTTTCACCGGGAAGTTCTAGCGTTCGAGCCCGGCGGTGTCAGGATTTTCGACTCTAGCTACAGAGCTAGGAATAATTCAACCGCTTTTTGGAGAACAATTCTAACGGGCGGCTGCTCCGATCGGTAGTATTCCGTGCTTTCTGCGAATACCAGGCGAATGCCGGAGGAGTACCCTAACCACGAACCGCGCGCTATCTTTCCTTCTTGTTCCTTGCTCTATGCTCACCACTTACCATTAGGTCGGGGCCGGATCTCGCCACCCAGTGGGGTAAGATCACAGCCCCTTCCGCAATAAAAACATGCATTTCACTTACGGGTCTAATGACAGCAGTTGACGCGCCTGACATCCCAAATCAATCAACAGAAAACGACTGATCAGATCAACCGGTCGTTAGAATTCTCCTTGAGACAGCGGCTGGCTTCGACCTAGCAATGTATTTCGTCGGTAGTGTCGAAAATCCTGCCACCATTCTCGAATCCAAGGACTTCTTCGCCAAAAGCATTACAGTAACTTCATCTGATGCCCTTAGCCACCTCAGCCAACAGGTCTATTTGTAAGGAGACGAGGGACCCGGAATGCGTCAGCTGCGTCAATCAAGCTCTTGACAAGGCACGCTTTGCGCGACAAAGACACACACTACATTTTAAAGTATACAAATCTACTTCAAAATTCAGGATGTCTCAGGTCAAATGTTGCAAACTTCTAAGGTATGTAGGAAGATCTAAAAGGATCACTGTTGCCAATGGAAAAGTGATACTCGCTGTAAGTCTGATGTTTTGTGTCTTCTTATGTTGATGTTTTACATCAACATTAGTAGAAACGAAATAATAAGGACGGTTGGACTTATAGACAAATTTATTGCATTAAATGGTAGATTTCACTGCGAGTTTCAGTATCCAGTTTTAAATTAACCTTGTGAGCTTGTGCTCTGTATTTTGAATGAATACTATTTTAGGATTGGAAATTTTACGAGTTGCACTCAACTTCCAGATTGCATATGAACCTAGACCGTAATATGTCTTAAATTCAGAATAGACCAGAAATAAACATATGTCTGTCAGGAGCATTTCTAATGATGTTACTCTTCTGTCCTCTATTTCCTGATTTTAAATTTCTTTCCTTCTACAATGTAATTACACTTACATGCACTGTTACTACAATATCTCGCAACAAATCCCGCCACTCTTCGCATTCACTTCACTTGCTGGAATAATGACCATGGCTGTTGACGCGCCCGGAAACACAGTAATCAATAATACAGGGGGCTAAATATTTCTGTTCCCAAATCCTTATACTTAGTAAAACATTATTTAGATCGTTTTTAGATAGATATATTCACATTTTGTAATATTATTGGGTTATTCTATAAAAGTATACCAACATTTCTTTTCAAATATAATTGTAAAGAAAATCCTTTACCATTTATTCCTCTCCCATTTTTTAACTTCAAGTTTTGACAGTATAAAGACCTATTATTTTGCATAATTTTTACTTTGCAGGAATATCTCAAACAAAATGTATATATGCATTAACAAAAACTTTTATTATTTTCTAAAGAAGATTTTTTCAGTTATCAAAGAAACCGTGTTTTGATGCTTAGCGCCTTTGTAAGATTAGCCCGTCAATGGCATTGCTTTTTCTGATTTAGATTGTCATTCGTAAAGGAAATAATACTCAAAACGTATGAAAAACTGTCATATTAAAAATAAAATTGAATTCTCCAAAGCCTACTGCTATTAATTTATTCCAAAATCTGGAATTACACATAAGCACGGACACAACCCATTCATAAAATCATTGATTTGTGTTTCACATAGGGCGTGAAATCCGATCCGAAGAGGAAAACAAAACCATTTTTTTCGATAACCACACCACACAATTCATCATTTAACATATAAAACAAAAACTGTGAAAGTAAAAGTTGAATGCACTCTACCACATCAGACAATTTTCATTGTCAGTACTTGCGTTATTCCTTTGTTTATACGAATAATTTCAGCTACAATATTTTTTCGCATTATATTTCGTTTTCGGTACGTCAAACATTATGACGAATTTATTCCGACTGATAATTAATTTTATAGGACTTCATATAAATATTTACGAACAATTTTTTGCAGAGCGTGTTCACGCTCGGTCAACCAGGCTTTGTGAGGGATTTAATATGAGCAAAGTAACTTTGACACGTGCCATTCGAGAATGCCATGCAGCCAAAGTGGGTGAAGCCACAGGAAATTGATTATTTATCGCAGATAGAATTGAGCTCACATAGCATCAGCCACGCATGCTATTACTTGTAACAGGAACTATAAGTAGAGCCAACTGTTTTCTAACTCTAATGAGTTCATGAAAACATTAAACCCGGTTGTAATAGCTTCAAATGATTCTACAATGAATATTATGAAAACACGGTATTACGAAAATTATAAAGAAAATTAAAATTCCATTTTTAACTCTACTGCTCGTATACCACTGAATTTATATGAGATGCACCGGCTAATGTGGATCAAAACAACGAACTGATGTCACTGCAGTGCCTCAGATCGGGAAGTCCAAGGGATTGATTTCCGACGGGGGCAAGTTATTGGACACTAGACTTAGGCCTAGACTAGACTAGACCTGGACTAAGTAGAATTCAGCCGCGGTACGGAGGAGATTTCTAGTGACCGACTGCTTTGATCGATAGTTTTCTGTGATTTCATCGATCAACACCAGGCAAATGCCGGAACGGAACGGGGCAACGGACGGTCTTGACAAAACCTCGCAAGCCAACGTGTTGGTTGCTTCCATGTGCGATCTTGTCAGGAACTTAGCGCATGTCTCGGCTGGGATGGTGCCCTACTGGGAGAGGTACCTACATGACAAAACCTCGCAAGCCAACGTGTTGGTTGGTGTCGGATTTTACCATCCAGCGCGGGAATAACACCGTTACCTCCCATAATAAAAGCACGTACGTTGCACTCACGGGGTTAATGGCCATTGCTTGTCGCAGACGGAAACACGAAATAATCAATCAATCATTCAATGAGCTTTGAGATACATCGTAATCCAGAAATATAGAAAATCAAAGTAATATTTCGTACAGCTCTATGTTTAATTTGGCGCAAATATTTCTAGTGAGCACAATTTCATACCTAAAACACGTTTTCAGCAACACTGCTTGTAAAAGCATAAATGATATACATATTTTGTTTTACAATTTTGTGCAAATATACTAGTTGTATAAATATACAAATTGGAAACAAAACGAGTTAGTTAATTGAACATAAATCATAATTTGTTTTATCATAGAAATATAGAAATATTTATGTATAATTGTTGAGATAAAGTTTAAAGAAAACAAATGTCCATTGATCAATGATCGTAGTTTTGAAATAATTGCGTTATTGATAAAATTGTAACCGCAAGTCTGTAAATAAATCAGATTACTGGAATTATTTGTTTGCATCAGTATGTTAGTGAATTAGAGAAGGATTCTGTTACTGGGATAATTGCAATTTATATATTTTATTTACCGAGTTTTGAAACCTAGCTCATTAAATAACTATAAAACGCACGATTCTCTAGTACATTGTCGGAATAAAAGTGAAACTCACTAGTTTCAAAAGCTATTTTGAGATAAGTCAAGCTGAAATTAAATCTATTAAATTTGTCCATTCAGTATATTTTGCTAGATAGAAAATTAAGTCGGTGTTCATTTACAAACACTAATATGTTATATTGCTTTCACGAATCCAAAACATTCAGATTTAAAAATTGATTTTCCTGTACGCATGCACTCTACTGTGGCTTTGTTATAAATAATCGATAATTTTCTAACAAACTCCTACTTTCAGAACTTTCACTAATTAAAAGAATAAAAAATGTAACGTAGTGACTTCCAATAGCTCAAAAACATAAAAAAATGAGTTTAGTGAGTTTCATACTGATGATACATAATCAATGGACATTAAACTAGTGATGCTGCAACAGCACGTACTTTCTCGTAATATTGTTAATGCCTACATAACATTATCATAAGACAATTTCTGTCTTACTTTTCAACTACCATATGAAAAATTCTTAAACAAATGAAGCGTGAAAAATACTTATAATTATTATGTTCAAATGATTAGACGAAAACAGCTTTCTGACATTGAATTCAGAGTATTCACGTTCTACGTGTATTTTACGTACGTACGATGCGTATTTTACCTATAAATAATATTATTAATTTATATTAACGCGAGAGAAAAGGCAGCAGTCTATATCGCAACGTTACAAAAATAGTTTAGAAGCAAGAATGACAACTAGTTCGTATGGGATACACATTTTGCCATTTTGAATTGTTGATATCGCTAGCAAAAAAATAAAAATTGATAGAAAAAAAGTTAATTAAATATAATATTTTTATATTTTTTAAAATTACTCGTTTTTTCTATGCATTACTTTTAATTCTCATATCTTATTAAGCAAGTGAAATCATTAATTCGTTTTCTCATTTAACTCAATTAAAGGATGCAATTTAAAATAAGATTTAAATCATTTCTAAAAGATTTATTTTAAAGCTTATAACAAAATCTCGAAGAAGAAACGAACAAAGAAGTATGAAATACTTCTCTCTATAACTTACTATTCATTCTACGTCCACGACGAGCAGTAAATTGGGAGAGGGCAAATGTTGATATGTATATTTGTCGCCAAATTTCACACAAAATACTCATATTTTCAATAAATTCAACGTGACATTATTTGAAGGTCTGTTTTTAATAAAGAGAAAAATGTATCTTCAACATTGTAGTTGTAGGAAGGCACCGAAAATATTTAATTTTTTTTTAAATCTTCAAAAAATCAGGGTTTTTAACCAACATGCGAACTACATCATTCTTTAAATGTCCTTCAGACTATTCACCAACAAAGTTTCATCTAAGACAATAGAGCCGTTTTTGAGAAAAAAGTGTTTAAAAAAATTTTTAATTTCTCATATTTCATGCAAAATTACACCAAAACTACTCAAATTTTCAAAAATTGTAAATAATCTTATTTCAAAATCGATCTTTAATGAACAGATTTTACCAAGGGAAAAATCTCTATCTCTAATATTTTATTTGTAGGAAGACGCCAAACGTTTCTGAATTTTTGCAATTTTTCAAACATCAGTTTTTTCAATGAGAATGAGTGGTGCACCATTCTCTAAACATCCTTTACACTATCCACCAACATAATTTAATAAAAAAGATTGAGCCTTTTTTTAAATTGAAAATGTCCTAGGCACTTCATGTAAACTACTCCACAAAATTAACATATCGGTTTCAAATTCAAGGGGCCGCGACATCCCCCAGATTTATTACCGAATATTAGTTATGTAGAAAATTGTCTGTACGGTTTAGCCGTTAGCGATGCTCTCAGGCAGACGGACGGTCGTGTTGTCATCAATTGATTTTTCGACATCAAAGACCCACAAAACGTGGATTCTCGCTACAACACGAGTTAGAAGAATTTTTTTTAATTTAGCATCTAGATTTATCCGCTTTTACATTGCCAGGGTCCTCTAATAAGTTTTTTTCTGCCGAAAATCGCCGTTTTTTGCGCAGCATTACGTAAGTTCCTCTCTACCGGGGCAGCGGTAGCGAGAAAGTAAAAATATCGTAAGATACAATGCTTTAGAATTGCATATATTTTTCAGTTTGTAAGTTCAAAGATTTTAGACACCCAGATGTGGTATTCTGAAATAATTGGCGACCGTGGAAAAACATACTTCCGCCGATTTTAAATAGACGGTAAATCTGTTCAAATTTATAGAGGATATCACAGTTATTGTTTCCTATCTAGTATGAAGTACTCACATAGTACAATAAAATTGATTAATAATATCATATAATATAATTAATTCAATTTATAGTTAATTCAAAAGTTATATTTTCACACATTACCTTAAGCAGATTTCTCAGTTTCAGAAATAATCTGTGAGATAAATTTAACCTATGTGATAAATAAAAAATGCTGCTTATATTTTGGCTTTTCAAACAAAAGTCTTTATCGTCAGAACCCAGGAGGTGAGATAGGGAAGGAGTTGGACATAATCTCTTTCACAGAGTTTACAATCTCTCTTATCAAGGCTTCCGCTATTCGGACAACTCTCAAATGCGTTTTTTGTCAGAGAGTGCAACTCGAGCCCACCACGCCACAGCAGGCTGTCAAAAGATTCACGGGCAATATAACCAACTAACCGAGTATGCAGCAGCTGGTTCCCTCCTCCCCCCTGCACCCTCACTTCAATCCAATTCAATGATGTCTTATTTTAGCGGTCGAAACTCACACTATCGGACCTGCTCTTCCACCTGACCACGCAAATTTCGCTATGCTCCTTTCACCATCTAGCGATAAAGGTATCGCTTGGGCGACGAAACAGGCAATTTTGATTTTAGCTCAGAGGCTTTGCTTAGGATTGACGACATTTTACATGCAGTAAATCTACAACATTGGGCAGCTATCTTTACATCCCCTTCGAAGTAAATCCAATGAAAGAATCGTACGAAGCTACGATAGACCCTTTCGACCTGCAGCTCGGAATCCGTATCTGGGTCGTGCCGGACATAGCCGGTCGGTGTCGGGTCGCGTCGGATCGGGCCGGGTTGGATCGGGGGTCAGATAGGATCAGGTCGGATCGGATCGGATCGGGTCGGATCAGGACAGGTGAGGTCGGGTCTGGTCTTGTCTGGACGGGTCGGGTCGGGTCGGGTCGGGTCGGGTTGAAATGAAGAAATGCCACAGCGCATGTTCGACGCATTACTCACCGGATCTAGCGGCGATGCTGGCACGGCCCGCGCACTGCGTGGAGTCGTTGGCGGAGATGTCCGAGTTGTTGCCCACAAGGCCCCCAGCCGTCCCGGCCACATGGGTGCGCCGCCCCGCCACAGGCCGCCCACGCACCTCCAGCGCCTCCTCACAGCAGCAGCAACAGCAGCAGCACGGCCGCCTGCCGACGCCAACGCTTTCACTACTCGCCAATCAAAGAGGCGCTTGCGCACCATGTAGTTCAAAACGCATTTATAGAGGGGGTTTAGGATAAATGTTACAAACTTCTAGACCTTGTAGAGGGATAGAAGATTATTACTTTTTGCAAATGAATATGTGGTGGAAAATTTCATATAATTTACTCATATATCATTTGCCCCTCATTGTTTGCCCACCTTCCATGCGCTAGTGTTTAGCATCACTTTCTGATGCAGTTAATGACATTTTGCGTTCCAGTCGAAAACCGATAAAGGTGGATTTGCATGACAATGGAGAGAATGACAAAGGAGCAAATGATTAATTTTTAACTTTGTTTCATGAAAATTAGGATTGTTCATTGCTGCAGCTCATCTCCGACCCCTTTATATGTTCTAGAAGTTTGCAACATTTTTTTCTGAGTCAGGTGGTAAAACAAGTTTACTGTTTATACAACAGCTCGAATAGGATTTTTCATACGAGTAGTAAACTGAATTATTAAAATACAAGGCGTTGAGCAATTGCGCATTTTGGATAGTTACTAATGGAGCTTCAAGTAACATGATCTACACCATTTTCCACTTGAATGTGCTGCATCATTTTGACCATTTGGAGTTTTCGTTTCATCAACAAGACATTATATGTTTCTTTATGCTCATACTATATTCTTCTCCTTTTTCCAAAATAATTTGCAATAAATAAAATTGGCAAGCTTCTATGCATATCTTAGTTCTCAAATAGTAAAGATGAAAGAACACTTGTTAAAGAAGAATCAATTGAGAACGATTCTTCTATTGGGCCTTTTCTGCAAAATATCGTTGTTAAAGAAAGTGTATTGGAAACGAATGGCAAAATTCCTTAATGTGTAGTGAAAAATACAAAAAAAGATGCGACAAGTACGATAAAATCATTAATCGATTGTAAAAGGTGGAGAAAAAGGCAGGTTGCGTTTTTCTTACAACTATAAAATGTGTCAATTTAATTTATATTAAGTTGGAATTTTCAGAATGTATCATTACTTGTTATCTAAGACGTGGTTACTTAATTGTATAAAAACAACACAAAATTGTATCTAACATTTTGCGGCATTCAGTTTAAATGTAACACAAGGGATTCTCATTTTTATCAAAGAATTTATATACAATTCCGGTAATGGGATAAAATTGCGAGAGAACCATAGCACGTATGAGGCTATGAAACGTTTCAATCGATACAATATCGAGAGAAAAATAAAAATATGTTATTTCATAGTTTATTATAAATTTTAATTTTTAGATGAAATAAGTAACCTGTGTTTAGTCGACGTAGAGTACTGTCGAGTAGAGTCGTAGTACTAATCCAACTTTGTGGGCTGGGATAAATATATTATATGTTTAATGTCAATTCTAGTCGGAAGCCAACACAGTAAATTAAACAAGGGACTATGAAGCGCGCGGAATTCTTCCTTCCCAAATCTCTTTCCGTTTCCATTATTTGGGCTTATTCCCCAAAATCTCTTGAAAAATAAGAAGAAGAAGAAGAAGAAGAAGAAGAAGAAGAAGAAGAGGGTAATGGAAGTGGGAAATATTATACAGAAACGTTTTATTAGTGATATTAATGTCTCCCAAAGTAGATGAGCAGTTTGTAATCCTACACGCTATTAGTAAAAAATAAAACATATACAGTTAACTCTTTTGAGACTGCACTTGAAAGAACAGAAATTTTGTTTTATTTATCTATAGTCACGTCATCAACTGAGTCATTGGCGACTAAAAAAATAATATATAAAATGTTCAAATCAATAGTACATGAACCATTCTACCAAACAGAATACAAATGAATACAAATGATTTTAGAATACAAATGAACTTGCAGCAGAAGAAGAGAGTATATAATACGAATTCTCCATGTATTACGTAAATCAATATCTGTATTGAACAAAATATATTCACTCTTATGTTTTTTCTAGAACTTCTTAGATCGTCAGTGCATTATTTAAATGCCTATCTCTCATTTGGGTGTAGTATTTTTAGCATCCTTTCACCAGTTTTTCATTTTGTAAACGCTCAATTATATCTCTCTAATAGAAACCGTGTTTCCTGCATATTTCCTACATGTTTTACTATTGACGTACGTACGCGTATAATGCTTTGCAGGAATAAGGGAAAGATGATTTTGCTGCTGGTAGAAGAGGCAGGGTTTGTCGAACTTTCAAACCCTTATGATCCCTCATAGATGAACAGACGTCTCTGAACGCAGCCAAGCAGCGAGTTGGGAGACCCTAGGGCAAAGGCTTCGACGTGAGCACACAGCCCCACGCGGGGTGTTCTCACGTTATCTCGCCTTGTTTGTTTCACCTGCACATTACGCTTCCCGTCTCGTAGACAAGTTGAGCGGGTTGCCGCATGCGCCAGGCGCTCCGATGGAATATGCGAAGCGTACACTCTGGAGATTAAATAGTCCCGAAACAATATACAAAGCAATGGATTCATGTAAGCTGAAACACACCTTACATGAATCCATGACATACACAGGGATTTAGATATTTTAAATTATATCTTTCGAATGAAGAGTCCTGAGAAAATAAGCTATTTGTCGATACGTTTTTGATAAGATTCTAGTTGTGTCACATAATGTTTTCCTTAGTTAAAAGTTTCATTAAGGCAAAACAGATTATTTTAAATACAATATTTCTTGTAACTCAATTCGGAACAGTCACCCGCTGAGTTGTCAAGGTAGGGTTATTACTATTCTTTTTTTATTTATGCTTTATTTAATTGGTCGCATGAACTACTAAGTCATTCGCGACCACAATCAGAATACAGTAATTACAATGTACAACAGAACATACAAAAAAATTTGAGATTAAAGCACAAATACATAATTTTTCAAAATAAGTGTAACATTACATGTCGACAATTAACACTCACATTCCACAGCAACAGAATATAAACAAAGAAACAATATTCAGAATACATATTGGGCAATATTAATACATTATTTGACATAACATTGTGAAAATATTCGTGTTCAACAGATTTTCGGTTCCTTACAGCTTAATGAAAAGGTTAATTTTCTTTAAAAGTTTAAAGACATTTTCAATGTGGTGTTTGTTGTTAAGGATTTCTGACAGAGCGAGAGGTATTGCATATCTTTTGCGGATATCGTTGTAAAGGGAACCGAACAATAATGTGTGGTACAGAGAGGGCAGATTGGCATGGGTCACATTTTTTCATTATATATATATATATATATATATATATATATATATATATATATATATATATACACATATATAATCATTTTATTCACAGTTATATTTGAATAATTAGCAAATGTAGAAGCTAGAATGTTCGCAATTTCTTCATTAGAAAAGAAAATTCGGTCTACTATTCGAAAAACTATTTATTGATGAGATCAATCCAAGACAGCCTCTTATTTTCTTTGTAAATTCGTCTTGCTTGTGCTCGAGTTCTTTTATATTCAATATAGTTTTCTATGGTTGGATGCCTCTTGTATTAATTGAAAGAGTGCCTGTATAATTTATGAGCATTTTTTGGCGTCTTCATTCTACCAAGGGAATTATTTTCTCATTGATTTTCCTGAAGATTCTGGAATTGTTTCATCTGTTTTGAGGATGACATCACTCATTTTCTCAATTTTTTCATTGAAGGAGATTGAGAAAGTTTCTTCTAACCCCTGCATTTCATTTATTTTAGTTGATAATATATCCTTGTATCTGTCAAAGTTAGCATCTTGGAATGTCCATCTTGGAGAATAGTTAGTGCAAGCAGACACTGAGGTATTATTGAAGTAAGATATGAGAATGGGAAAATCCATGTAAGTCTTCAGTAGTACTCCAGACCCATTAACAAGCAATAGAGGATGAACATATAGTCAAATCAATAGCACTAAAGCTTTTATGTGTATTGTTAAGGTGAGTGTATCAATTTTTGTTAAGTATCAATATATTTGGATCTTCTAATACTTTTTTATAATCTTTCCTCTACTGTCATCTTTATAAGATCCACATATTGGGCTGTGACTATTAAAATCACCTACCACAATAAAGGGTTTAGGTAGCTGATCTATGATTTTTAATATTTCATTTTCTGTAAAATTATAGCTATAGGAGAGGTAGATATTACAGATACTCAAATATTTTCCTCCCGTGTTAATTTTGACTGCTGTAAATTCAATATTGGTGTTTATTTGAATTTCATCTGCATGAAGAGTGTGTATATATAAGGCACCGCGTTTCCAGACGAAACGCAAAGCGGCCTCTACGATTCGGATGGCGCGTCAGTTGGCGGCTCCCGCCTAGCGCGAGAGGGGGTCCCGCGACGCACGAGAGTTAACGGACGGGGAGTCGAGAGCAGAGTAGTAAGAACTAGGCAGTGTAGGGGAGCGCACGTATTGCGCGGGACGTGGCTGAATATTTAATGCCGGATGCGTGAGATGTGATATCAGAAACTCGTGAGTGAACAATACAATAGTGAAGATATTAGTAAAGTGTAGGCGACGCATTAGTGAGAGGTTCGACGAGAGTAATTGGGGCAAGGACTGCATATATAATGTGATCAGTGTGTGGAAGCTAACGACTGTGAATGACGATGTGAAAGCCGGTAGGAGAATCGTGTGGCGTAATAGTAATATGACGTAAGCAGCAGCATCGTAATTTTGAGCATGGGTGAGTGAAATTCATATTTGAGGTAATTGGACGAGGCAGTTGGTGTAATCCGGAGACGAGCAACGCCGAACCGAGGGCGGTTGGACACGTGGAGGGAGAGAGGCAGCGACGCCACGGTCGCTCCACGGACACGCCGAAGCGGCAGCCGACCAACGCCGAGGGGTGCCGAACGTCTGGTGGGCATGAACCGGACATGAACAACGCTGCCAGACGACCAACAGGTTGAATTCGGTATCATATTCGAATATTTTGACTACTATGTAAACGGGTAAGACAGTGATTCGAGGTATCAGGGTCCAAGCTAAAAAGAGTTACAAGGTTATTGTATAATTATTGAAATAAAGTTGTGTATGTTAATTATATTTGGAAGTCGTATCAATGTTTACCCCACCCCGGAGCCCATTCGCAAAAAAGAAACCCTGACCCCTTCAATAAATTTACTGATGCACAGGATCGGAACCCCGGTCCGTCACAATATATATATATATATATATATATATATATATATATATATATATATATATATATATTGTAACGTCAACGTCTCTCTCTGGGTTCATGCACGTTCAAAAAGTACTCATGGAATGCATTTTTTACAAATTAACCTTTAATTAATCAAAAAAAAGAAAAAAACAATAAAATGATGGATGATGATGGTGATGATAGCATGCAACAGTATTTCTTACAATGGAGTTAACATATTGCTTCCTGCGGCCTTTGATAATCTTAACTGCTTAATAACACAAAAGTGGCAAACACTTGGCCGCTACCCTCGTGCCTAGTTACCGGCACGTCCACTGAAGCTCTGTGAATTAAAGTCTGTCCGCACTTTTGCGGCAATCGGGCTGAGCGTCGCTTAGTGCGCAAATTTTACTCATCTTATGCTTCTGCGGCGTGGTGTCAGCGGCGGCGGGGATGGTGCCCCTTTTATTGAGTTCCTTTTCAATTATAACATGTGGTATGATTGGGCACACATGAGATATAATTACCCTTTTAGGTTTGCTAATAAGTGGTCTAACACTGAGTAAATGATTCTTTATAACAATAGTTTTGTTTTTATCAGTAAATTTGTCCGCAATGGCTTGACTAGATAGAAAGATACATATTCAGTTGTTAGATACGCGTGAAACAAATCTAATATTACTATCGTTAACAAGAGATGCAACTTTGCTAAAATAATCTTAAACTGAAAGTCCATGAGCTTCTATTACAATTGCTTGTTCTTTAGATGGACAGGAATCTGACGATGTAGCACCTGCATAAAACTTCCTGAATGACATACCTTGTTGTAAATCCGTACTGTTGGGGGTTATGTCTCTCCTGTAGTCAGGAGAATCGATTTTTCTTTGAGGTATAGCTGCATCTGCAGCTACACGTGAAATTTAACGTGATGATATACTGTGTTTTGGTTACAGTATTAGCATCAAACTCGTTTAGTTCAACCAAGTTAGGTAAATCACTTGTGTTCCGTTAGTAGACCACTGTTCATAGCACGACCTACTCGCACGGCGTCTCCAAGTGAACTGAATATATCTTTATTACACTCTTAAAATTGGTTATTCCGACACTATTTTCACCGCACGTTATATTGACGGAAGAAAAGATTCGAGTAAATTTCTCACTATATTTTACACGTGTAAAGAACTGCAGTCTGTTGTAGCGTACGCTGTTGTACATGAACTTCAAAGGGAGATACGTGATTACTATTCTTTATTTCTTTAACCAGTATGGGTCTACAAAATTCATCTTTTGGAATGAACGTACTACGAAAATATTTTAAAATAATTCCTCACAGGTTACTGGGCTGAAGAATTGTTAGGATTTTCACTTTTAATACCCTTAATTATAAAAATACGAGAAGAAATTAATGTCAAAAATATTTCAGCTCTCTGCAGAAAACACCTTTAAAATTCTAAGAGCATCTTACTCAGAGAGGCGAAAAACGAAATTTGGCTGTCGTCCAAAACAATTACACGAGTTCTGCCCAGAACTTAGGAAGATGGTTTCAATGCGGAGAATATCATTGTCATGTTGTGTGCGACAGAGAAATACCATTACTGTGAGTTTTTTCGTAACTACGAAATTGTAATTAAAACGATTGTACGAAAAAATATTGTACGAAAAAATTGTAATTAACTTAATAAAATTATGTTGCAAAACATATTCAAACTTATGCTCTAGACAATAGTTCTTACTAGAGAAATAGAAGCTGATTCAAAAGAAAAATGGACATTGAAAGGAGGTTTTACTTTCTCCTAACAACAACTCTTCCACGGAATTACTTTAATTTCAGTGCACAAAATTAATGAAACGATGCGGTAGTTACTGATATCTTTGTAACATCAGAGGTTTCTCAAGGCATCAAAGTCCAAAATAGAACAACGATGACCACATATTCATTTTTGCAAAGAATTTATGCAAAATATCCTGAATGACGAGAAAGGAGCAAACAGCATTTTATCAGGGAAATTAATATGTGAAAAATTCAAAGTCGATTATATTTTGTGAAAGATTTTTGTTTAAGACAGTGTATTTCTAATGAATAATACGACGCAACAATTTTTTACTTACGATGTTCTTTAGATTATATTGCTGTTAAAACCTAGAAATAGATATTTACAATAGGCTTGGGTTTTGGTGGTACGATAGGTTGTGTTGTTGTCAATTATAGTTAATTCACCAATTTATTAAATCGCATTAAGATAAGACCATAATGCCAATAACTTTATGGTCTTTACATGTTAATAACCAAGTATTAATATACTACGACAAGAGTAATCAAGTCACTGTCACATTTGACGACAAATCGGAAATTCCTATTAGTGTTTGCTCTATTACGACTATACTATCCAGGAGCAATAAATAAGGTAGCATTTTTTTAGTAATGGATATCTCGAGACTGTTGAGTTTAGCGGTATTTCAAATTTTTGAAATGACTTAATAGCAAAATTGTGTGGACTATGAGATACCATAGCAATTATTGTCCCACTTACCCATGCCGGTAACAGTCGAAGATTCCAAGGAATGCCTGTCGGAATTTGCGGTTCATGAAGCAGTAAGTGATGGGATTGCAGCAGGAACTAACGTAGGCCAGTAGCTGCACCAGGGATACTCCAGTGCTACCCACGTGGGTGTATACCGCTTCCGGGCTGAAGAGGTACCAAGTGTTGAGGACGTGCAGGGGAGCCCAGCACACGAAGAATTCAGCCACCACCACGAACAGCATACGAATCACCTGAGGATCATTACGAGAACAATTGTAGAAGAGTTGAAGTAAAGTATGATTAGCGGGGCATGAAATATCAAAATCATACTAATGATTTTGAAGTATCTTCTCTCCAAAAACATAATTAAATATTTTTTCGTCTTGAAGACTAACGGTACATAGGGTGAAATAAAAGGAATTTCAACTAACAAGCCTATGAAGCAAAGAACATAAGATGCAACAAAAAGGCTATGTAGTCATTGACTTTTAAAAAAGAGCCTGCGAAGTCCTAGTGTTTTAGAAACAGTGAATTTTTTCCAATCAACGAGCTTTTCAGAAATGCAAAGGTATTCATTAGAATTGAAACAAAGGCAAAATGTCGTTTCTTCGGTTTTAGTTTTCTAAGATTTTCTCTCAAAAGTGTATTGTCCTGGAAAAGGAATTCCCTTTATAACTAAATTCTTCACCAGAATGAAAAATTAATTCTGAGTATCCCTGAACTGAATTTTGATCTCTGCATTCATTTAAAAATAAGAAGGTAATATTTATTTTCACCTGATGGGACTGATCTGTATATTTTGTTTTCAGGGAAAATCACAGAAGTATGTTAATGGCTGAAAGGCCCCATCATTTTAAATTAAATGTTAACACGAAACATTCACACTTTCAACTTAGCGCAATATTTACTACTTCAGAAAACAAAGTTGAGTGGAATATAAAAAAATTAGGGTAAATTGAGAAGTTTTTATTTATTTATTTCTATCTTTAACATTTAAAATGTATAAAAATATGTAATGGAATGTTTGAGGATAAAGTATAAAACAAATTAAAATCATTACGTTTTAAGATCCCTTGTTTCATGTTTAAATCATTTATACCACTCACGCCGATTCTCACCGGGCACTTCATAGTCAATAATATTTTTCATTGTAAGCATACAGAAAGGTAATTATATCAAGTTTTCATTACTAGTAATGACATTTATAAATAATAATAACAAAAATATTTATATAAAGAGAAAATGTACTGGTCTTGCTAAAAAAGCTAAAACATTGTGGGGGAAGATGAGAACCAAGGCATATAGCCAAAAAGCTGACCCCCATAATGACATACTGTAGCGTCACGTTGGCGACCGTGGGTGGGAGGAGGAGCGGAAGTATCGCATACCTGCGGGCATGAATAGCTTGGCGCCCCGGCGTTGGGATACCTTTAGACAAAGGGGACGCCAGCTTGACCGGGAAGGTCACGTGGTAGACGCGAGCCTCCCTCCTACACCTAGGACGGTCAGGTGACGGCTGCACTCTCGTGTAAAATCGAGCCGACGAGCTCAGACAGTGGGTTTTATTCTGGAAACCTCGCGCGATGCGCAAAACTTTACGCCCAGGCTGGAGCGTGTCATGCCTATTGCACGGGTGACGAGGTCATGGTAGTGGCGCGGGAGTGGCGTCAGAGGAGGCGGGGCCTCCCTAGCTATGCGAGGTATCCACAGGGAAATACTCACAGGCGTGTAGTTTCGGAGCAGAAGTTGGTTATTGTACATACATGTAAATAAACTTGTACATCCTTGTAAAGGTCTGTGTGTTTTTCTCCATGACGCCACAATACGTTACTCTCTTTCCGGGATAGAATATGACTGGATTTCGGAAGAGAATGTGTATGCTGGTCAGAAATGGTCGATATAATAATAATAATAATAATAATAATAATAATAATAATAATAATAATAATAATAATAAACTATTTCTATTAATATTGTTGTATTAATAAAATTTATTATAAAAGAAATGCATAATCTTCCATCTACACATAAATAAATTTAAAAAAACGGAAACGATATACTTTTCTGAGATAATATTCAATATACTTAATGGGAAAATTGCTGTTATTTGTTACAACTTTTGAAAAGCAGCACACAGAATTATGCGTATTTTATACGCTGAAAGAGAAATGTTTTTACTCAAACTAGTGCAACGAAGGAAAGAACCATCGAAAACTCATCGAGGATAAGCCGACAGCTCAGATCAGCGACAAGACTCCGGCAGTGGGGTTAGACAACAGTTCCTCCAAATCGAGGCTGTTATACTCGTATCTAGAGCGGCTGCCCTTCGAATGTCGAATTTCGATGCCTTCATGCATTTAAACAGAGGATTTTAGGGTTTGAAAGATGTGAATTCAATGCGCTTGTAGGTTACCACTTGTGGGGATGCGGTTTGTTTCAAATTCAACTCAACATCTAGTCATTACGACGCGGGATATTACTGCAAATGTGAAACAGCCGGATGGCTGTTAAAAACGTTCATTGTATCGTATAAGTGGTGTAATTAGGATTCGTTTTTTAACGTCAAACAACAAAACCTTGACGTGCTATGGGGAGAAGTGTACGTTTTCTATAGCTCTAGAATCCCTACCCTCATTCATGTATCATAGTAAGTTCAATTACAAATACAGAGCGTATCTGCAAAGGATTTATAAGAACATATTCGCTATCGTATAATAAAACTGTTTGGAGGGATGAATGTTGATTTTGTCTAATAGTCAATTGGTGTCCGTATATTTTGTGGTCTTAATATTATAGTAATATCAATAGATTTCCTATATTCACATGTATTCTATATTGAAACAGTTAAAATATTAATAATACTACTAATAATTCATATATAAAAATTTCTTCAAACTTCTTTTATATTATTTTGAAGGAATATTTATCACGATTAAATAAGGTGTGATAAATGCACACGATTAGGGTTTTATATAATTTTCCTAAGAAATTACCTCTTCTTGTTGCCACAACGTTGCTCTCAGCAGTAATTGCAGTGTTTTTAGAACGAGGCAATGTGTTCTATAATTCACCAGTTTCGCTACTAAAATTTCATTTCCAAACCTTAATTGCGTCGAGTGTACTTTTCTTCTTGGTCTTTCTCGGTGTAGCAGCTTAAATATAATGAGGAGATGATCTCATTTGTTGACTCGAGAAAATATTCTGTCGAGTAAGTAACTTAAGTGTATTTCTGATTCAATATAACTCTGATTTATTTTTACATATTTTCGGATTTTTTCACACTTATAATAACATTTCGAAATGAAATGAAATACAACAATTTTTTTTAAATATTACTTAAATGAAACATATTTTTCATTAACTCATTTGTTAAAATTGGACATGGTTTTACAAGAGCGGCTGAAACTACTTTGATGAACGGCCTAAGATATATTTAATTTTTCTATCAATATACAGGTTGAGTCACGTAACCCTAGCACCTCCTGTTACTTTTGAACGGTTCACGTTATTGCAATGTAGTTTTCACGAAAGTGCATTAAGTAATGGGGCTAATTGATAAGTATAAGTATTTATATTTTATAACTAGTATTTTACAAAATATATTTGAGGTAACCTTTTTTATCAAATGGAAAAAATACATATTTTTCAGTCTATCATGACGAGCGTAAAAAGAGGAATTCGATGATATACACATTGTAATATGTTAGATAAGCAGTTTTTTGAGTAATTTTGATTTTTTTGCGTCTCATGTTTAACGGATATTTTGAATGTAACAGCCTTCCATGCAAGACCACGCAGCCCTCCACCAGCGCGCTCGGGAAAGAGAAGCTGATTTTAGTATTTCATAATACCATACATACTCCAAATATTCACAAAACGGTTGCAATTTACTCCTGAACTCTGCTTTCCATCCCTCCGCGTTTTCAGATTTTTGTCTTTTGTTGATTCAACGAATTGAAGGATTGAAAATAAAGGTTTTTCATAAGTATGTATTGTAATAAAATTGTTTATTACTTTAACTCCATTAAAGGGGTTTTACATCGCAAAATATTCATGGGATCTTGAAACAAAAGACAATAAGGATAAATAATTTAGACTGTACAAAGAATATTGCACATTTCGAGCAAACAATTTTAAGGTGAATAAGCATATAATAATAACTTAGCGAGAGAAACATAGGGATAGTTATTATCATTATCTTCCTGCGTTTTTTTCATTTCATAAGGTGTTATTATATTCGCATTAACAAAAATAATATTTGCTGAAAATGTGCATTTTTTGTACATCTTAATAATTTATTATTATAGTGTTTAGTTTCTATGATCCCATTAATATCTTTGGAATGACATCCCTTTAAATGAAGTTGAAATAACAATTTTATTTCAATACATACTACTTCTGACAAATCCATATTTTAAATCCTTAATACAAAAAATCTGAAAATGCGGAAGGATGGCAAGCAGAGTTCAGGAAAAAACTACAACAGTTTTGTGAATATTTGGAATATTTTTCGTATCTTCAAACACTAAGATCCTTTCTCTTCTCCGAGCGCGCGTTTGCTGGTGGAGCGCTGTGTGACCTTTTGTGTCGGACTGTTACATTCAAAATATCCGTTAAATATGAGTCGCTAAACAATAAAAATTACTCAAAAAAATGCATATCTAACATATTATAATATGTATATCATTGAAGACGTCTTTTTACGCTCGTCATAATGTACTAAAAAAGGTATAATTCTAATTGAAAAAACAAAGTTACCTAAAATATCTCGTAAAATACAAGTGGTAAAATACACGTGTGAATAAATACACGTGTGAATTAACCCCATTCCCTCATCTAATTTCGTGAAACTGCATTGCAATAACTTGAACCGTTCAAAAGTTACAGGAGGTGCTAGAGGTACGCGACTCAACCTGTATTACAAAATCATATAGTTGAAACCTCAACTTGTGATGTTAAAATTGACACAACTTAAAAAATTGAAATCACATGAAGATAATTTGTTTCTTTGTAAGAAAATTAAAAGAAGTTTGGTGCATGAAAACTTCATTTAATTCCCTATATTTCTAAGTATGCTTTATTTAATTCACCAAACTTCCCCTCATAGATCTCAAAAAGTAGGATTTTTAGCGATAAATAATATAAAATAAATTCGTTAATTTTTAATTTTGTGTCTAAATTGAATTGCATTCAACAGGAACGATATGTAACTAGTAAGAATAATGACCAGTTATTTATTTTTACTGAAATTCTAATGTATACAGTAAAAGAAAATATAATGATGGAAAATGGATAAAAATCGAGATAAACATTTATAGAGATATATTACTGAAATATTTATAGATACGTTTCATATATCCATTACAATGAGTAGCTTTTATTCCTTTCAATTCGTTTGAAGGGTTCATAGTTTAGACCTCTGCATTCGACTGAACTGATGTCACTTCACCTTGCGATAACTCGCAGACAGCAAATGAAAATCTCATTTATTTGACTTTCGTCAAAGAACAGTTTTCGTGAGATCCAGAATATCTTCCCAGACCTTTTTGTATCCATAGTTTGAATAACGAATAAAAGTACCAACAGATCGAGTAGTAACGATAAAAGTAGCAACATTTCAAAAGCTAGATATTTTTGCTCCTGCGTTATCGAAAAATTATGTTCTTCCGAAAACGAACTACAGACTGTTTTTTAGTGAATCTAACAAAATAGCAACCCACATTCTTGGATCTTCTTCTAACACAATTAGCAACTAGTAGTGCTAAAACAGCACGTACTTTATCCCCCATATTTTCACGCAAAATTACAGGAATGTTACTCAAATTTTGGAAAAATTGTACCTGAAAATTTATTTCAAAATTTATCTTTAAAGAACTGATTTTATTAAGGGAAAAATCACTATCTTTAATATTTTAGATGTAGGAACGCTCCGAATAAATTTTGAACTTTCGCAATTTTCGAAAAATAGGGGGTTTCAACTCACTTGAAGCCCGCACCTTTCTTTTAAACGTTCTTCACGTTATTCAACGACAAAATTTAATAAAAAAGATGGATCCATTTTCTGAAAATACAGAAAATATCCCAGGGCTTCATGTAAAAAATCCCTAAAATGAAAATTTCTGTTTCAAATTCTAGGGGCCGCGACATGCGCCACATCGATTGGGGAATATCAATTTTGGAGGAAATCGGCTGAACCGTTTATGCTCCAGGGTTGTTCACAGACGGACAGACGGACCGTGAGAGACAGGCAGGCAGGCAGGCAGACAGACAGACAGACAAACGGATAGACGGACAGACGTTTTGCCGTCATCCGATTTTTCGATATCAAGGGCCCACAAAACATGGATTCTTTCTACATCACCTGATAGATGATTTTTTCCAAATTTAGCAAATAGATGTATCTACTATTTCGTTACCAGCGCTCTGTAATAAAAGGATTTCTACCGAAAATTCGCCATTTTTTTGCGCAGCATTACATAACTTTCTCGCTAATCCGTAGCGAGAAAACAAAAAGAGATCTGAACAAAACGCGAGTGTAATGAAGCTACGAATATGTCATTTTATACAGTATGTATAATGACATACGCCATTATCATGAGATTTGACTTTCAAGTTTCGAGTCCTGCAATTTCTTCGATATTTCTTATCACAGACGAACGTTTCTTCTCTCTCGTCGACAGATTCGTGCTTGTTTTTCTTTTCTTTCTCTGGGCATTTATCGTCTCTTTCACAGTTACTAACCAACGGTCCAATCTTTATCTACATCTACGATCGTTTGACGGATGTACACATGCTTAGGTACTGATGAAGGAGGCAGGCTTGTGTTCATTGATGTTAACCAGATTCCGCAATACTGTAATAGTGTATAATTGTTGAACAGTGTTTTTGTGAAGAAATTATGTTCAGAAATTGCTCTTATAAATATGGAGATCACACGCCTATGGTATTCTATCAGATATATTAAACTTTTCGATCTCTCTCAAGGTAAACATGAATACTGTTCACATTATGACTCAAGAGTAGTATGCTATTAATTTGCTCATATCCATTGCAAAGTGCCATATTAGTAAAGATAACGATAATAACTTGGGAAGGTTGTCACCTTCCTTCTCCGAAATGAAGTTCATTGTACAGAATATTATAATCTCCAACATTCACTGAACCGATATTCAGGAGCGTGAAGAAGTAGATCCTCATATAACGAAGGTCACGACCATAAATAATCAGTTGTTAAACGATTTGACTTTCATTTCTATTAATTTTAAGTTTTTATGACATATACATAACGGGTTTTTGAGCGTAGATAACTGATGATAATGAATCCACCGTAATAAGCGGAGAAAATGTTGACGCAGAATTGCATCAGATAACATCCGAGATCACAAAAAACACACCACCGTATCAATTAGCTGAACGCAATTCACCAAACACAAATTTCTTACGCAAATACGTTGAGAAACTCTTCGTTACTGTATAAAGGTTTCTTGACGAAATGTTTTCTTCTTTAATGTTAAGAAGGTTGTATTTAAAGTTCGATAAAGCACTTGGAATTTTGTACTAAGCATTGCCGAAGAAAAGTCTACATTTTTCGGATGCAAAAACGCAGATTTGTGAATTGAAAAAATTGGAGTGCATCATCCCTTAGCTGTGTATATCACGCAGAAACGTGATATACACGAATTATATAGGGATAGCGGCCCGTATTTGGCGAGAGAATCTTCGCTTTAATCCGACAGAATTGCTATCCAACTCGCCGTTTGCGATTGACACTGTCTTCTCGAGACTACAACGGTCGGAAATCCGCGCAAAGGTTCAGCAGCACTCAGACTGCGAATAAATTGAAAAACACAAAAATGACTACAAAAATTTATGCTTCTGTAGCCAAAATGGTAAAAGAACTTATTGTTGTATATATTACGAGGAGCACTCGAGCGTGCGTGTACTTGTTACCACCTTCAATGGCTCATCCTGTATTTATGCTGTCTGGGTGGTTGGTAAGTTAGTGATTCCGGACACGTCAACGGCTTAGGTCATTAGTCACGTAACTGTAGAGCATGTTTTTCCTGGGAAGGAGGCAGTGATCTTCCCCCAATGGATGGCGAGATCCGGCGCCGACCTACCGTCGGCTAGTGAGGTTTCCCTCTAACCAGGGCTCTCCCACCAGCGGGGCACCACCACAGTCGGGACAAGCTCTAAGCTCCCGACCGGTCTTCCGGAATATCTGGTAGTGTAGTGCATGTTAGTGTTAGTGTGTGTGCATAAGGGTAGAAGATAGGACAATGAAGAGGAAGGAAAGATCGCGCACGGTCTGTGGCCAGTTTGGTAGGGTACTGCTCCGGCATTGGCTTGATGTTGATCGGAGAAACCACGGAAAACTACTGGTCAGAGCAACCGTCCGGCAGAATTCTCCTCCAGACAGCGACTGAATTCGACCTAGCTGATAAGCTAGTGTCAAAAATCCTGCCGCCATCAGGATGTGAACCCAGGACCTCCCGGTCAGAGGCTCTGCAGTGCCATCAGTTGAACTACCGCTCCCGGCGTATTTATGCATTATATAACATTTCATATATGCCAATTAGCGTACAATTCATGAATGATTATATTACTATTTCATGTTTCAAATGTGATATATATTTAGAAGAACTCGAGAAAAAAAGACATAATATCTGATTTTTTGAAGATTGCAAAAGATTACGAAAATTTGAAGAAGTTCAAAATTTTCTTCGCGTCTTCGTTAAAACTACATTATTGAAGATAGAACATTTCTTAGTGAAATCTGTTGTTCGAAGACATCTTGAAATAAGTACAATTGTTCGAAAATATAAGTAGTTTCGCGCAATTTTGCGTAAAATTTAGGCATTTTTAAACAATCATTTTCTCAATAACAGCTCCATTTTTTCTTTTAATTTACTCCTCGTATATATCACAAGACGGCAAAAAATGTATGCTGGTTCCATTTTCTACGAACACAGTATTTTCGAAAATGGTCGAAAAACTTGCCATTGACAAAGAGTACAATATTGAAGATAGACATGATTGTCTTAAACAGAATCTGATTTAAAAATATATCTTTAAAAAAGATCATTTTTTTAAAAAAAGGCGCAGTTTTTACGTAGTTTGCCTACCTGTCAGCGTCCTATGGACATGCCTACTTCAATCCCATTTATTATCCTGGGACTAGCGTAGCTCCAGTGACCATAGATGCCAAGATCGGCAGAGAAGAAAAGTACTACATTGCACCTACAAGGCTGGCAGAATAAAAGTTATAAATATCTAGGGCCTGCAGACGAGTTGTGAGAAATGTCGTACAAAAAGGTTATACATCCATGAATTTGGACAACGCGTTCCTAATTAGCAGACCATTCGCCGTGCATTGGACTGACAGGTAAACGAACAAGCACGGGTCGACCCACTCACTGACAATGACAATAAACAGATCTTTTTCTTTGATGATGTGTTTTTGCAGCTCTGATTCAAAAACAATCTTGATTTGTCGGGCATGAGACTTGATGCATGCATGGCAACGGCAAATCACTTTCTACGCAAAGCTGAACAATAAGGATTAAAACACGATAACGTCATTGTCATTGAGCACGTTGTCAGCCGACAGTTTGTCTGCCAAACCTCAATGAATGGCAGGATACCTACCAGTCAGCGGTTCGATGTCAAAATTCATTCATATGCAACATCTTGTATGAGATTTCTCAGGTGTTCAATGACAAAAAGGGACCGTTATCCATACCTATTCATGACCTAACTGTTTGTAACATTTATTCTGAGACAACCTGTTGTTGACACATTCGCGCATTCAATTCGGAGTCCATTCCATATGTTTCCGGCCGTAACGAGATAACGCTCATCAATGGGAAAACCTCTAGAGCAGGGTTATTGTAATGCTATAAGTTTACAGCCGTCATCTCACTCAGTTTTGTGCAGGGAGGTACTAGAGTTACATGCAGTGCGTAAAATCTCATAGTGTTTAGCTTCTTCATCATAATGCATCAATGCTTACTGCTCAGATTGCAGAGATTGCTGAGAAGGACTGCGGCATCAAGGAATTGGACCATTCATCCTACAGTCTAGTTGGACACCCAGTGACTACAAACACTTATCAAATCTCAAGGAAGACCTTCGGAAAGAACATTTTCAGAAGAGTGTGATGTGAAAGAAGCACTTTTTGACCATTTTATGAACAAAACTTTGGAGTATTTTTTTCAAAAGCATAGAAATGTTAAGAAACATGTGAAAAGTAGGTTTGAGTACAGGATGATTCAGTTGAAAAGTTACATTAAGGTCACATTTTCTTTGCATCACAGTTAGAAGTAAGTGAAGCCATAAATTCATGGAACCACCCTCGGAGCTGGAACAAGCTGGTGGTTATAGCAAAAATTGACTAGGAAAGGGAAATGAATTTAGAGATCGATACGAGTCAGGGGTGATAAGAAATGTACTGCAAATTCACACATTACCACAACACAAATGATAATATCCTCGCCTAACGCGAGATTCGAGATCAGAGCCTTAGTGCACCGTCTCTGGTTTCGGCAACGGCTTAGCCCTACAATCCCAAGCCTCTAGACCTGGTCCGATGTGTCTTACATATTTATAGAAAGCCATACTAAATAAAGATTTGTAATATTGAAAATTGAGAGTAACAGATGACACACATTCTAAATAATGTTTTGTACACCAGCAACTTTTTCGTGTACGGGACGTACAAATTTTTCGTGCACGGACGGGACACCAGAAAGTTGTTAAAAACATTTCTCTTAGCAGATCGCCTTTATATGAAGTTCACTTACGTGTTCAGAATAGACTAAATGGCATATTATTATATCAAGAATAATAAAGCTCCCTGCAGTTGATAAAATGCATTTTTATGTAATCTGATGTAATAATGTTCGTACAAGCAACTCGTATTTTACAAGTCTAATCCTATTTCATTTATAGTGTGCACATTTCGCATAGTCGAGCTTCAGTAAATGTTTATTGTAAATGTATATTTTTGCTTAAACGAAGCTCTTGCCAGGCCACTCACATTAAGCGGATGACGAGCTCCGATGTCTTAGAGGCGCAGCTGCAAGATTCAACTGGATGGTTCCAGGGATTTCGCCCAGGGCACCGCGCTGCGTTCCAAGCCTGGCGGCTTCCAAGAATCCATTGCACCATGCAATTATTATTATTATTATTATTATTATTATTATTATTATTATTATTATTATTATTATTATTATTATTATTATTATTATTATTATTATTATTATTATTATTATTATTATTATTATTATTATTAACGACAGCTCTCAAATTCTCTATCAGAGACATTTTGTAAAATCAAAGCCTATTGGTCCAGCCACATCACTTGGCATTCACGGCACCCTGCTCCTCTCTCGCCAACGAAGCAGTAGTCTAGCTCTGAACCTCATGCGAGTCACACGCTGTCATGTGCATTTCCGCATTATCGCCAATTCCACTTAATAGGTGAACTTGATCTACATGGTACACTGGGGACTGTTTGCACCGTAGTGAAATTTGTTCTAATCACTAATTGTGAGTACTATGCTTTCAGCGTAAAACTGTTTTTCGGTGATGCTACGTAGGTAATCTTGCATCACCACCAGTACCTAATGCATTCGCCTACTTGCATCACAATGTCTGCTGCGGCAATACGCAAGGTGACTTTCAATGTATACTGATTTGTGCTCCGTGGCATGCTTGATCTTGTTTCATTTTGCAAACTAAATCTTTACAATATGTTACGCAATCATTGCAACCAACGGTACACGCAGAACTCTGTGCTTGTAAGCGTGGACTGCTATTTGTGATTAACGCAATATGCCGTGACAATTCTCGTATTGCCATCTGTGGGTCAGTGTTATCCGATATTTATGTAATTACATATTTTTTGTCTTTCTACTTACCGTTCTCAAAATTGTAATCTTGGCGAATCGTCACTGTACTAATACAATATCCAATACTTTCGTTACATATTTTTACGTATTTAGTACTATATTGCATATTTTGCTATTTTCACAAAACTTTTTTAATTTACATTTTCTTGAATTTTATTGCGATTTTTAATGAAAATAAACGCTTTTAAAAAATAATTATCATTTTTCCTTCATTGTTGGTGAAATCTTCATGAGAAAAGTATTATTGTCGCCGCGTTGCGTGATCTTTAAACTTAGTTTCTTATCTTTGGCGATCGCCGACGTGTAACACTTTGATAAGAATGTTGGACGCTGTAGACATTGTTTGTTGGTCGTAGGTATCACCGTGGCTTCTATTGCGTCTAGTGTGGCTTGAAGTGCATATAACCTTGCTTATATGCACCTTGTTGCGGTTCCTAAACTACGATCGTAGATAACAACAGATAAACCTTTTGCCGGCCCGGTGGCCGAGATCACTAAGGCAGTAGTGTCGTAGTGATCTCGGACCGAAGGGTCGCGGGTTCGAGTCCCGCCTCGGGCATGGTTGTATTTGTGTTCGTCCTTTCACCCCTTATCATCAATCACCATATCGTTTCATCCCCATAGTTACCATACCGTTAACAGCAATAGTGGTCGCTAATGACCTAAGATATTGATGCGACCTTAAATAACAAAAAAAAACTTTTATTCTGATGGAAAAGTTGTATGGTGGAAATGTGCATCAACGTGTGGTCTTCATATGATTTTTAAAACGTTTGTATTGTTTTTAAAATTTGTTTAAAACTTTATAAATGTAATTTCGAATTATGTAAATGTGTTTTATAATTAATTTTAATATTACATATTATGTCCCATTCTATATGTTTATTACATATTCTTACTTTTTTCAGTACATATTTATGTACATATTTTGACTTTTCATACTACATATTTTTCCGGTCTCTAGTTATCAGATGATCGCTGCAGTCTTGAAACGTGCGCGGACCAGCGCTCGCTTAGCGCCACACGCTGTCCACCAAAGGATGACGTCACACGCCTCTCGCGTGAACTGCAGCTGATAAGTGCATTCATCCAGTGACCACGATTGTGCATCCCACTACATCTTATGAGTTGTGTTTTATGTCCAACGCAAGTGAACAGTATTACAATTTGTGTTCTCCTTTTATTGTTTTTTCTTCTTTATGCCAGCTTCAATAACTTTATGCAGGTATTCAGTTCTACATACGCCCACGGCATTCACAATCGTTCAAAACATTTTCAGGAGAAAATGTAGTTGCATTATTGCAACTTCATGTAAATGTTTCAATTTTTTAAATTATATGCTTCGTTATTATTCAAGTCTATGCCTACTGATTTTCTCCAGGTAAGAGCAACATTCGCTGTAAATATAAAGAATTACAGGCAACCTCCATAAGGGTAAGTTTAGAAGGTGAGTTACAGGGGAATGTCGGAGAACGGTGCGAAAATTAAGTCACGCCTACATTCCAGTCCGCTGCTCACATACTCCGAGAAATGTGCACTGCCGAAGTTAATATTAGGAGAAGCGGAGGTAATGGGGTCCCGGAGTAATGGGAGTTAGCGGTTAATTATCTACAAATATTATAAACAAACCGTAGTGCAAGGCCGAAAACTATGCTTCTGCCTACCATTAATCACGATAAATATAGCCAGTAGATCGCTGCAGAAAAAGAAACCTTCCACCGACAATTATCGCGTTCGTACCAGGAAAGGGAGAGGTTGATGTTATTAAAGTGCTCTCAGAACAGAACGTTTTACTCAGGTGATCTTGGAGATATCTGGAAGAATTAAATTTTTTTGAAAGGGAAGTACTTCAGCAAATCATTTGATACCAATTTGCGAGTAATTTTAAACAATCTGTAAACGTTTATGAGTAGTTATGATAAAAATTTGCTTGTGGGGTAATGGTAGTCAGTGATTTTCATTATTGCAGCGCGATTGTCATTGCCCTAAACAAAATAATTTATTGATCTGAATGAGTTTAAATGCCCCCCCCTTAGTGCTATTTACACATGTAGCAAGAATGACTGGACGGATGAGGAATTCGTCGAATGGCTTTAACATGTTAAAAGCTTTACTTGACCAATTGCCCAGGACACAGTGCTGCTGTTCTTGGACATTCTTCAGACGCCTACAATGATTGAAAAACAAAATATATACTGTACGCGTAGGCTTCCATATATACTGTAATACAGTATATCCATATAATCCATATATACAGTATATATAAATATATACTGTTTGAAGAACTTAAGTATTAATTTTGCTTCATATATATTTAGTGACTCGCATTACCCACATATGAGGGTAATGTGGGGCAAATGCAAAGTTTGGGAAATTCAATTATTGAGAGCGTTTTAGACAATTTTTGATTATTTTTTGTGCTGAAAACACAAGCTTAATAAATAATCTGTAATATAAAAGAACATACTTGTTCATAAGAACACTTCGCGCTTATTTATATTGAAAAACAAAAACTGACCCTCATTATCCCCGCTTCCCCTACATTGCGCCTGGTACATACTGATCTTCCTCCAAGAACGTTGCTCAGCAGGCTGCAAGAATTAAATGGAAATGGGCAGGTCACGTCGCAAGACTTTACCTGGACAGATGGGTGCAGAAGACAACCATGTGGGCTTCATGCATCGGAAGCAGAAGCCGAGAAAGACCAAGAACCAGATGGGCCCACTATTTCAATAGACTAGAGGGGCCACAATGGTCAAGTGCAGCGAGGTGTAGAACAATTTGGAAGGATTATGAAAGACACCTATTAGGAAGTGTAGATGTTCAGTGCTAATTCATACTTACGTGGAATAGCTCACTATATGAGTTCTAGAAGAGCTTTCCCTCTTGCAGGAGGCCTTTGCCCTTTATGGGCCACACTAGACTCATTCATTGATTCACTCATTCATTCACTCATTCATTCACTCATTCATTCACTTTTTCATTTACTCATTCATTCACCCATTCATTCATTCATTCATTCACTCATTCATTCATTCATTCACATACTGATGAAACCGAACCGAAGCGAAGAAGTCCTCCCCTACCTTCTTCTTGGCCTCGATGCTCTTGTCCATGTAGTTGGAGCGGATGGCGTGCCGGCTGAAGGTGTAGGTGGTGGCGGGCGTGACCGGGTCGGGGGCGGCGCCGGTGTCCACGTTGGTCTCGAGCGTGGCGCCGCCGGTGGGCGTGGACGCTCTCGAGCCGGCCATGAGGCGCGAGCACTCCGTCAGCTCGATGCGCGCGCCGGGGCCGCCGCCGCCGCCGCCGCTGCCGTTGCCGCTGGCGCTGGCGCTGCCGCTGCCGCTGCCGCTGCCGCTCGACGCCATCTCGTACTGCACGCGCCGCCCGCTGCCGCGCTCGTCCGCCGTGCGCACCTTCTGTGGAGACGCAACGCGCCGGGGATTACAGATTCATTCGCTCATGTGCCGTGCCTCACTTGGACTTATGTGCGCCCTAGGCTGTCAAATGTTTTAGCACCCTTTTAATTTGCTTTTTTAAAAACATTAAACCTATTTTCATTTTGAATAAAAAATTGTTGTTCGATATTTGTAACCGATTCAAATATTATGTACGTATACGTACAATAATAATTGAATTTACGTATACATATCAATAATTCCTACCACGATATTGATTTAATAAATATACAATCTTTTTGTATGCATTTTATCTGGATTTATCAATGGATATATATTTGATTAATTAACACCTTCTTTTGTTAAAAATACGGAAAGAAATATTTCGATAAAAAACATTCGAAAGTTCGCCTTATGAAATTTTGAATTCGCTGAAATTCGTTCGCCCCAAAAATTGCGCACCCCAATTTCCAGGCTAGTCAGCCTGTTCGGTAATCTGCCACTGCTGATGTGTGATGATTAGGAGGCGGATTTTGATGACCTAAAACATCGCCAAAGATAATTGATAAAATACTCCTAAAATGATTTTAAAATACCTTAAAAGCAGAGAAAATGTCGTAAAACATTTATCAAAACCAGTTTAGATGAACAACTCAAGCTGTGTTACTGAAGTACATGGTGCTTCTTCCATTCGTTCAAGGGAACTCAGATTTCAAACTCTTGGTTTGGACTGTTTTTTACCAGGAAATATCAGTCTTTAGTTATTCCAAAATCGACCAAACCGACAATGGAGCTGATAATTGTCACGGGAATATATACTCACAACGGCTGACATTTTAATTACTGAGTGAAGATATCGAATTATGTGGAAAACATTTGCTGTATCTCGTAAATATTATTTGAAGCAAGCACCATTATGATATTAAAATTGATGAAATTAGCGAAAATGCTTTAAAAATGGCGGGAAAATGTAAAAGATTACTTATTAGTCGAAATCGAGAAAAGAAAAAAAAACAATATGAAAATGGGCCATTTCCTTTCGTTATAACATAAAACGAATGTCTGTACTGAAAGGAATTGTTCTAAAGTGAAAAGAAAAAACGACATTTCATTAAATTCCACCTCCTAGTGATGATCAATTTCGTGATTATCAATAATACCGAAATCGAACTGAGCAAATTTTCTCTTCCGGTGTCTTGGAAATTTCACGTTTAACGTGCGTCAGACCATGCAAACTCTATTCTTTAATTATGTGAATTCCCCGATGAAAATTGAGGTGCTTAGAAAGCGTGAAAGTGATTTTCTCCCCCATACGTCACATACAGTTTTTTGACTGTTTTTGACTAAATAAATAAATAAATAAAAGCGTACCGATTCGACATTTTGATGTGATTGATTATTTCGTGTTTTCGGGTGCGCTAATTATTATGTTCATTATTCCCGTACGTTTAGTGAATGTTTTATTATGGGAGGTGGCGGTGTTCTTCCCCCGCTGGCTGGTGAGATCTGGCGCCGATCTCCATGTACACTTGTGGAGTTTTCTCTGTCCAGGTATCTCTCGCAATCGGGACACCACCCTAGCCGGCTGACGCTCTAAGCCGACAAGTATGGTATTTGAGTGCATGTAAGTGTAAGTGTGTGTAAGTAAGGTGTGAAGCTAGGCCAAGGAAGGGGAAGGAAAAATAGCCGGGCGGTCCGTGTCCCATTCGTGTGAGCACTTCTCCGGCATTGGCCAGTTGTTGATCAGAGAAACCACGGAAACTCTAGATCAGAGCAGCCAGCCAATAAAATTCTCCTGCAGACAGCGATAGAACTCGACCTATCTATCTCTCTGGTGTCTAAAATCCTGGGAATGTCGGGCCCGTAAGTCTCATGATTGTTATATTCTGAGAGGTGACAGCGTTTTTCCCCAGCTGGATCATGTGATCTGGCACCGACCTACACATCGCCTTGCTGGGATTACTCCTCCAGGTATCTATGCCCAGCGGGGAACTTCCCAGCCGAGACAAGCTTTAAGCTCCTGATTGGTCTCCCGACTAGGCAATCCATTATCCAAAGGAGTAATGCAGGTACGCAAAATATTATGAATCTTATGAATGTGACCTGGCAAATATTACAGCATGATGAGTTATCTCCTAATGAGAGGCAATCACCACATTTGTAACAAAGGTATATGAAATATTCCACCGTTCCACCACAACTCCCCGCCTGTCTGTGCCCTAACCCAGTTATAGTTATAAGTCATGCAAATCTCTGTATAATCAGTGGATTGAAGAGATAGAAAATAAAGTTGTTAAAAAAAGATAGAAGATTATGGGAAAGGTACTGAAAATCACGAGGATGTACAACATTCTCAATCAAAACAGTACATGAAATAATCAAGCATGGCGTTCAAATTCTCCCACCTGACCCCTCTTAGTATCTATTTGTAATCATTAATAATAGATTCGGGTCGAACTAAAATTCTTATATTATTGTATAAAATGTCATTGTACTAGAATGTTAAAACTGTCTTCTCCAAAAATGTTACGTATTAGAAGAATAAAAGCGGAATTACTCGTACAGTACTGGTTACGATAAACAGAGTCGGATATTGCTTTGAGTTATGTAATAATCTGCGTTATTTTTTAAATTTTATTCATATTTTTATTGAACCAAACATTTAATAAATAATTACTATTTAAAAACGTAATTATCGAGCGAACCTTTTCCCCCCACTTCCGTACCATCATTGGAGTATTGAGTAGGCAAGCACCGATCCAAAATATCAAGTAGATAAAAAAGACGAGATATATTGAGTGACAAAAGAAACATTTCATACATGTATTTTCTGTAACTATTTATTGTAATGTCAAAGTGTAGATCTAGCAAATATTAAAAACCTACACAGTATGACAAATAAATGTTGACTTTAGCATATCATGAAATTGACATGCACTTTTAATATGAGATCGAACTAGATAATTTCATCTCTGAGCCAGGATTGCCCATGACACTGCAGGGACGCCGACCAGAAAGTCTTAGGGCTTGAACCCCCGCGATGGTGGATTTTTGATACTAGCTCCGTAGTAAACACTAGATTACAAAGGCGCCGTATGTCAGACGACCCAACTAGTGTCGAAAGCTTCCCCCACCCCCTCCCCTCACTCCTCGTTTATGAAATTCTAGGTACCTTCATTGTGTTGCCAGTGAAACACGTAACCTTCTGCGCGTGCCTATTTCCGATGAAAATAGGTTTTATTACATGGGAGTTTTTTTTTGTTGTTTTTTCTCCATTGCAAAATTCAAAATTTATTGCTTATTTACCCTTGAAAATAGATTATTTTACATGGGAGTTTTTTTGTTTGTTTTTTTCTCCCTTTCAAAATTCAAAATTTATTGCTTGTTTATCCTTGAAAATAGATTTTATTACATGGGAGTTTTTTTCTCCCTTTCAAAAATTCAAAATTTAAGTAGTATATGACTTAGTGTAGGGATCACAGAATTTTGAAAATGTGCACAAAATTCACTTTTCCCCATAGCACGTCATATGCAGTTTTTAACTGTTTTTTTTTGACGTAAAATAAAATAAATAAAATAAATACGCCATTTCCAGTGTACGCGAACATGCGTCGTCCGGTAGACGACGCCTTTGTAATTACGTTAGTTTCTTCGGCGCTATATTGCCTAATATTGTGAATAATAAATACGAAAGAAAATAATGAAAACCTTGTCTCGAAACATTTAAGTTCTGTTTTGAACATTTAGCAATGATAATGGAACGCCGGCGATCATAAAAAAGGTCGCTACTACTGTGGACACTTCTCAAAAGCTCTTCCTTATCCTATCTTCTCCACTTACATACAGTTTCATTTATATGCACTACACTACCATACATTTTGGGAGAACAGTGGGGAACTTAGAGCTTGTCCCGCCTAAAGCTGTGTCCTTCTGGAAACTTCGTGAGGGAATATCCCACATGCCGACGTGTAGGTCGGTGCCGCATTTCATCTAGTGGGAGAGAAACACCACAACATCACAATACAACATTCACTACATAAACGGGACTAATGAGTGAATCAGTTGGTGTGCCAGGAAACATTGTTCAATCAATATAAGATCAAGAAGATAAAAGAAAAGTATTTTCTTAATTGTTTATTTTAGTATTATTTTAGTATTATATTTTTGAATTGGTTTTGTACGTCCTATAGGCAACAGACAAAATACCAAAAGTTGATGTCCTCATGTCAACTTTTTAAATTGTTTCGTAAGTCATAGACATCACAGAACTAAAAGTTTGTACGGACGTTATGTCAACATTTCAAAATTGTGTTCATTCAATTGTGTAATATAATTCTCGCAATAAACTCATTCAATGTATTATATTGTAACAACGGTATTCATATCAAGTAAAAGAACTACAGTAAAACTTGCTCAATGCAGAATCTCGAGGGTTCAGTATTTTGTTTTTTTTTCGGATTAGACAAGATTCCGCCGTATACAATATAATACTGTAGTATTTATGTTTTGCAGGATTGCGATTTGTGTTGACATTGGACAGATTTCCGCATATTACACGTTCCCCAGTGAGCATATTTTACTGTAATAACTTTCACCATATATGAATAGGATGCACGGACGGGTAAGAATGCATGCTCATGTCACTATTCCTGTGGAATACAGTGACCGCTCACGTATCTATTTCTATGAGATATTCCAATTATCGCCCGAAAAAGACGGCAAATTGACGAGTGCAGTACTCGACTCCTCAAGCGGAAAATTTAACTATAAAATGGCTAGGGTATTAGACATCAAACGATTTGTTGATCGACTAAAATCGTTTCGTGAACGATGAACGAAAGCTCAACGTTCTTCTATTCAACGTTAGTGACCGTTAAAGAGTGGACGTCCACGAGAAGTATGGATGGCATTATTGAATCGATAAAGGTGGAAGGGTTGACGCGATAGTAATCGATTTTGCTAAAGCTTTTTGTCTGGTCCCACACGATTGTCTTGTGTGACGTAGATAAACTACTTCGCGTCAGGAAACAGAAAGTCCGAATCCGAAGGTATCTATCAACCTCCGGAAAACCGTCAGGAATTCCACAAGGACGTGTTATTGGACCTCCTATGTTTCCAACATTCGCGAATGATCTGCTGACAAATTTAGCTTCATATACTGCTTGATGATGACTATAATTTATGATCTTAAATGTATAATTTACGTATATGTATAATTTATGTGGAAATAAATGGCATGGAAATCAAACCATCACGTTTGGCAGTGGCCGAATTTTTAGGGATACTTCGCACAAATTGACCATCAAATATTCCACTTCCTGTAACATCTTTCAGATACGTAAGATTTAGACAGTAAATTGAGCTAGGAAAATTTAACAATTATCGTTGTGGGGAAAGCCTGGAGGCATTTTGTTATGCAGACTCTAAAAAAGAGTTTTGTGAGTGGTAAAGAATAAGCATAACGGTGCGACCCATGTTAGAACATAACGCGGTATGCCGGGACCCACACACAATTTTGCAGCAAGATATTCTAGAAAATATCTAGCGTAGAGCATCATCATTTACTTTCAGGTGTAATAAGAATAGAGAAGTATAAGAGTTAGTCAAAAATGTCGGATTAAGTCACGGCTCTTTGCTATATGCAAAGTGTACATAGACACGACGATCAATTTCATTCATTTCATCAAGCTGGATAGTCATCCAGCTTGATGAAAAGAATGAAATTGATCGTCGTGTAGAGAAACCGATATGCTTGACCAGAGCCGATCACATGCACAAACTTCAAACCAGAAAACGGACGTCGTGAAATTTTTATTTGCAAACCAAACTATTTGAGACGGGAATAGTTTGCCTGCAACAATATTTGAACCCATTTCTCAATGTTTGACTAAACTAAAAATAAATTACTTTGATTATCGTTTATGTATATCTTATGTCGTTTATGTCGTATTATGCCGTTTATGAATTATGTTTTATGTATATTTATTTACACTACAGTGTAATGAAGTGAGATGAGGTAAAATAAAGTATGAAAGAATGTGGTGCAATTATGTATTATTTTGCAGTTTTATTGTTGCCCATTGTAGACTTAATAAACGTAAAGTTAAGATATTCTCTCACAACTTCTCACACTCAAGTGCAGAATTCATAATAAGTCTAATTAGCCCTTGAAATATGTCCCATTAAAAATGGGTTCTAATGAACATAGAATAGTAGTGAGAGTAATAACTATGTAGTAATAATAATGTAGAACCTCATCGTCGAACAGGCAAAAAGAAAAGAAGTTTTATTAAACAGTCATTAAAATATTACTCTGACGAAAACATGAAACAAGGATTCGAGTTTTCGAATCTCAAATCTCGCTTAAGATTATATTAATTCGTGTATGTTATTACTTTTTATAATTGAACATATATTAGTTTAGCAGATGAATCTCAGAAATTAAGCCAAACAACACAAGAGTTTTCAGAGAAATTAGAAGATATGATGGAACAATAAATTACAATGTTAAAAATATTCCAAAAAAATCGCCTTTCATAACCAAATTTATTTCTAATTACAATTTCGACAGCTATATTTTATTTTAGGCAACAACTACAAACACCTAAAAAGAAATAGAGAAAATTCAAACATAAATAGTTTTTTATTTGATTTATAAATTCGATTCCTCGGAAACATTACGATAGACACCGAAAGGAGGTGATATACTGCAACAGTAACTTATTTTGTCTCGTTCCACTACACTTTCAACGCATACACGAGCAAGCAACGAGATTACGAAAAGAAACGCATCTCCCAAGCTGAGGCACTTCTTCGTGGAAAACCTCGGGAGAGCTGAGCAGGGGGCGGGGCGACCGGCGTCTAATCGGGATCGCGGACTCGAGGGAGGGTGGTAATCCGGCTTTAGCCGGGGGAGGAAGGCGCGGTGCCGCATGCCACAGAAGTCGAGCGCTCCCAGCGAGCCACTGCACTTTCACGTTACACGCGCCACAAACTGGGATTTTAGGATTTTCCAATCCCACGAACCTTCGAAGAGATTAAAAACTCCAGTCTGTGCGGTCACCGATCATTATATTTCATTAGAATATTTCCTATAACTCGTTTAAAAATAGCTTTTCTCTCTGCTGTACCTTTATCATATACTAATGTTATATAGTAGAAGTTCAACGCTAAAATGTTAACGATGTGAGCCGATTACCTTCTATATCTGTAATTCCATTTCTGGGCGAAAAAGTCGTCATTTATTTATTTTCATATATATAGTACAGGCAATCGCCCAATTAAACTTATTTTCAAAAGTAGAAAATTTATAAAATAAAATATTCAAAAATTTCACAGTAAATTTGCTTTCAAGTGAAGTCTTTTAAATAATATTCTTCATTCATATATTTCATACACTTCAAAAATACATTCGAAGATGCAAAAATATTTATTGAATTGAACATTAACATTTTACACGTCCTCCAATGGGAGGGGAGCAAAGTAGAGAATGGAATTACAAGAAAAGAATTTTCAATATACCGATTACTTCGTTCCGGTGTAGATCCAGGGATCATAGCATACAAATCATATGCATCTATATTTTCATTAATTAAATTATTAAAAACATCAAGTCAAAATAGTTTTTACAAGATCTCAGAGAGCTCTAACTTAAAACCGACTCAATTTGACTAATTTCTTGGTACAGGCAGGTTTAGCTTCCAGGCAGCAAAATTGAGGAACTTGACCGCCTCGAGACCGGAGACGTGGGATTGATAAAAATGTAATCAAACTTGTGACGTATAAAACAATATTGGTCCCACCAATGCCATTATACACTACAAGGTATTGTTTATTTTTATATATGTGAAATCATGTGACATGCGTCTATTAAAACCAAGCATTCGAATGTATTTATTAACATTGTATTCATAATGTGAAACAAATTCCATTTTTTGGTCAAAAATTACTACCAAATCCCCAATCTTAGACAGAGATTCCAGGACACATTCCCCAATCTCATAATAAAAACACGCGCGTTTCTTTTTAATGTAAGAGACATATATTTGCATTTACCTCTATTCAATTTAAGATGCTCCAAATCGCACCAACTCGTCACAGCATCATGACGGGATTTGTTGTATTCATGAAATGAAAGTCCAATATTACACTTAACAATGCTTTTATTCACTCTCAGATTACATTCTCTTCCTGCAATCTTTCCCTGCTCGAGGCTGACTTAAAAGAGGGAAAATATAATTTGCCTTTATTCTGTTAAGTTCCAGAATCCAAACTATTCTAATTCAGTTATTAAAACAGCATTGTCTCGCACTGCAGTACATAAGTGAATGATTTAACAAGAAAATTCGCTGTTTTCTAAATCTCAAAGAGCAACAAATTCAGAGAAAAAATATGATAGAGTTCTTTATGACGTTTCAATGATCCTACCAGCAGTAGTTGACTGCATTGGTACCTTGGGGATACTTGCACTGGTGTGCAAAAAAATGTAGTATCATCCATTCTAAAAGATATGATTTTGAAATTATAGTGCATCTCTCAAATTGTTGGCTTTAATAGATCGTGAATCGTACTACAATTTTAAAATTTATCCTAATATTTTTAAAAAATGTTAAAAGCCGTCCCAAGGTACACCACCTTCCCCTAATACACAAATATGTTTTCTTTTGTGTGTGTGTGTGTGTGTGAGTGTGTGTGTGTGTTTCTTGAGTTCCTGGATATATAACCAAACCACAGACACCTCTTACATGGCTGAAAAGCACAATTCTGTAAATGAAGTGATATCTAAAATGAAATATAACTTAAGAAAGTCTATTTCAACATTGTAAAATATTGCAGTTTTGTTTTTAACACTGTCATATGTTTCTATCCTGTTATATATAATTATTCTGTATTATTTCGTTTAAGCACTATTTTAATAACTGATGTAAATATTATATGATGTCTTTCAATGTAGTTGCTAATGACCATAATGTCGCAGCAACTTAAAAGAAATTTAAAAAACAACAATTGTTTTGCAACAACGGTACCAGTAAAGTTTCAATGAACTTTCCACGTCTGTTGCGGGTACTCGAATGTAAACGCTGTTATTGGACGCACGGGAGCCCAGACATTTTGCATGCAGTGAGGAAACATTTCATACAAGAAAAAGGTAAAATTATAGTATTGCCAGTAAAGTAATTCAAATCATGATGACTGAAGAGAATTTGATGGAAATATCAATATAAAAGTGATTATCCCTTGTTTTCATGTTGTGCTGTATTTGATTAAATAATTCTGTTATGTGTTGCATATATCAATAATGAAAAATAAATTAACAAGTATCTATAAGTTAACGATTCTCGATCAGGAGCGGATATATATTAATAGAAACAATCGATGTCTCTATAAGCTCCTAACCTGAACGTATGAAATTAATGCCATTATTGCACTCTGTAGTTAAAAACTATTACTAAAACAAAATACTTTCGTTTCAAAATGTTTACTTTAAAGCTCAATGGCCAATTTGAAATTTGCTTAATGTAGTATTTGATTTTAGTGGAAAATTACTTGGCTATCGTAGAGAAAATGGAAATTAATATTGCTAAATTTGAGACGATAATTTTCAACTGACTTCTCCAAAAAAATTGTCTTGGAGCAGGTGTCCAATGACGTACTGCCACTCCGGAGCAATTTGTAAACCTCTTGCTTTTAAAGATCGTACCAGTTCTGGACGCAGTGGCCCTGGACTTTAATGAGCTACTTATCCTGCCCGCGACCTTGAGATGCCACAACTAAAGTGTTTAATTATTTAGAAGAAATTATGTAAAACGTTTTATGTAAAGCAATCTAGCATATGCATCTTGCGAATTGTAACATATTATTGCCTTAGTATACTGTATTAATTACTACGTAATATATTTCCGTAATAAGTAATGCAGGCATGTCAAGTTTGCGGGCAAGTTGTGACGCTTCCTAGAACTCCCGGGCTCAGCGTTCAGAGATATTGGCGCGAGATTTAAAAGTAAGGTTTGTACAAATACCTCCGAAGTGGCGGTATGTTATTGGATGTCTGGCTCATGACAGTCTTTGGGAGAAGTTATTTCACTCTTTTGTCTCAAGAAATTTAACTATATTAATTCCCATTTTCTCTTTATGGCAAAGAAATGATCCATTAAAATGAAACAATACATCAGTCCAATTTCAAATTCTCAATTGAGAGTAAAATTAAAAAAGTTGGATCAAAATAATCTTGATTTTGTAATCCAGTTTACTTAAGAGTGATATAAAAACATGAACTTTCGATGTTCAGTTTAGAGGTTTTACAAACAAATATTCATGCCTGCTAAAAGCGCTGTCTGTCCGTAAGCGAGACTTGTTAATTTATTTCACTTACTACGCAGTACTACGCCCTGAGGAAGGTCGCAGAATGGCGACCGAAACGTTGGCACCTGTGCCCTGGACGCGGCGTCTCCCGGATAGCCAAGTTAATCATTATTTCACATTATTGCGCAATACAATAAATAACTGAATGATTTAATAATACAACACAAAACGAAAACAAGGAACGAATTCACCATTCAAACATATTCTTGTCGCTTAGAAAATATATTTATGCAAGGGAGAACTTAGTAATAAAATAAACATCGAATTGTAATAAGTAGCGAAAAATATAAACATAATACAATTCCGCTTCAGCTTGTGCATGTACACCCTTTCTGGATTTGGAGGGGAATGGAGACCGATGTCAGGGGAAGTTGCCCGTGCCCGTAGCAGCGCCGGGCGCCCCAGGCGGCAAGCAGCTCGCGTGAGCGTGGTTTGACGTGCCTGAACTAACGTAATATTATATATGGTCGCCAGTGACCCTGATATTTATCCGAACTTTAAAAATAAAGAATACAATATAAATAAGTTGGATACATTTAATTGGCACCTTCACTTACAAAAGCGAATAGACAAAAGTCAAAACGGAGTTAGGAAGAAAAACGAAGATTAAAAAAAATAATTAAAAAAATTTAAAAGAAGAAACAAGGGAGATAAAGATGTGAAAGAAGCAAAAGAAAAAATAAGAAAAAGAGAAGAAATGGGATAAAAGTATATAAACATATGGATAAAAAATATTACCGAAACTGGATTTTGGTTGTCTCAAAATACAAAAGGGAATAACAATAATGCTATAAAAACAAAAAAGAAGAAAAACGGACACAGGAAGAAGAATTTTATTTTGTAGTCTAATATTTGATTATTATAGAGAGGTAAATGCGCTGTGGTTTGACCTTGAGAGGTCTTCCGCCCACCTGCACGACGCCCTTGAAGAGCCAGAGTTTGACCGTTTTGGCGCCGCGCGCCTGCCCGTGCACGCCGGTGGGCTGGCCTGCGGCGGGGGCGGTGGCGGGGCGAGGCCGCGGGCGGCGAGCGGGCGGCGGCGCCAACAGGTTGGCGCTGGCGCCGGGGGCGGCGGACGAGTTGGCGGCGGCGGCCGAGGCCCCGACGGGCACTCCCACGCTCCCGCCGGTCGGTGAAGCTTGCGGCGTCACCTCGTTGATGGTGGTGGCGGTGCAGCTGCGTTCCACTGGAAAAGAGGAAGGGAGAGGCCCTTTGAGATCCATCGCCGAGGGCGGTAAGATTGCGGTGGCCGGTAAAACCGAAGGTAGGGAACTGTAGAACCCTCCCTTTAACGAAATGGCACATTATAGTCCATAATCACGAACGAGATAAAAGCTAATTTTAACTCTCCCCGAAACTCTCTCAAAAGAAAACATGCAAAATATCGAAGTTTAACAGTTAGAGTGAAGGTTTGGGAAACAGGAACCAAGTAACCTAAACTAGACTATACATGAGGAGCAACTTATAAAAAGGCTTATTGGTTACTTATGGAAAACATTAAGTTTGATATGAAATTGTGTAATTTTTAAAGCGCATGTTATTGAATGTGTTAAACTGCAATTTGAAGAATTCTGAAAGAAGGATCGTGTAGAAAGTTTTAAAAATTACACGATTTCATATTAAACTCAAATTTTCCCACAAGTGGACAATACGTGTTTCGATAAGTTGCTCCTTATATGTAATGTAGTGAAAGTTATGTAATGCTGCAAAAAACTCGATGTCGAAATTTGATGGAAATGCGCTGTTGATCCAAGGATGAGGATCTCCTGGTTCCGACCATTCCCAATTGTTTCCGAGCATTCCAGCGATTGTTGCTTGTAAAGGATACTTTGCGCAAAACCTGTACACAGAATATTCCTCAAAATTGATATTCCCACATTGATCTCGACGAACTTGAGGCCATTTTGAAAGGATCATTGAATTTTTTGGGGATTTTTAAATGAGTATATTTTCAAAATTCAATGGCGACAGTTTGTTTCTTCCAATCTTTTTAAGTTTGTTGATTCTATTTTCTGCTAGTTTGGAGTTTTTGTTGCAATAGAAGGAAGTTTAATTATACATATACTGTATTACGTACAATTTTCACTAATATTTCTGAATTTACAAAAATTGCGAATGTTAATTTTTTTCCACTCTACCCTACAACTTTATAACTGAAGCTAAACATTTTTTTCCTACATGAAATCTATTATTTAATATTATATCTTAAAAATGAAATCTGCCAAAATTAAAACTAGGTTAAAGCGAGAACATTAAGAGGTAAATAATTTATGTAAATTTAGGTATTTGAATATATGACTTTTCTCTTAATATCAACAGTGTCCTTAAATAGGAGCCAGAACAATATGTTAAAATATTAATGGTAAAACGTACGAACTTGTTTCTGGCTTTGCTAGTACAAATTCCTCAGATTGAGTAAAACCGTTGCAAAACAAAATTTTATTTCCCTGTGTTCCCTATGTGTTGTTATTAGCCGGTGCGCCTAATACCTGTGATGAGTTCAACTACTACTGACTTTAAACGAAAATGCCTTTTCATCACCAAACCCAAGTCGAGTTACTGCCTTGGAATGTATTCTTTAAGCAGTAGCTGAGATACACCTCAGTTCTGAAGATCAGCAAATAGCATTAATCATATTGTAAAATGGTCATATTAATGCTCCTAAAAGGTCTATGTCGCCGAACAGGTATTAATTTAAAAGAATAAAGAAAAATACGTTTTATTTCATTATGTAATATTTTATGTAAAAAATTAAATAATATTTGATTTCATGTAATGTGAGCACAGCTGAGAAAGGAGTTCAATATGCTCTACTCTTATATTAACTCACTACAAATGACGATGTACAATGGTAAAGAACTATTAATGTTTTTGGCAAATATCTGGAAACCATGAAAAGTGACTTTCATTACATTGCATATAAATTATATTTGCTTTATTTTTAATTTATTTTCATTTATGTTCAATAATAACTAGGGGGCGTATTTTAATGATTTTTTTTCTTTTCACTTGAGAACAGTTCCGTTTAGTATAGAAATTAATTTTATGTTATGACAAAAGAAATTGACCCATTTTTGTATGTCATTGTTTTAGGTTTTTCGTCGATTTCGACTAATAAGTCATTTTTTAAAACTTTTTCGTTGATTACTAATGGATATTTTGCTGATTTAATCGATTTTAATATTTATTTAATGATACTTGCTTCAAATAAAATTTATGAAATGCAACAAATCTCCACAGAATTGCTGAGTCGCCTATTCGATTTCTTCGCTCAGAAATTGTAATGGCAGCCGTTGTTTGTAATCTAAGTTTTCGGTGACACCTATAAGCGCCGGTTCGGCAAATTTCGGTATAACTAAGGACAGAGATTTGCTGGTAGAGAAGCTCCAAACCAAAAGTTTGCTAGCTGAGTCCACTTGAACGAATAGAATAAGCATCAATTACATCAGTGACGTATACAGTTTGAGTTGTTCGTTTGAAGTGGTTTTTAACACATTTTACGTCATTTTTTCTGCTTTTATGGTATTTTAAAAACATTTTAAAGGTCTTTTATTGATACTTTTTGGCAATGATTTAGGTCATCAAAACCCGCCCCCTAATAATAACATTCAACAATTTGATAAAATATATCAAACAAATAAATATTAGCATTGTGCTTTTTATATTATATTCCGAAACTTACACGAGCACAGACCAGACATTTATTAAAAACACACAAAGAGACTAATTACCGCAAATATTAAATGAATATTTTACACCTAAATGAAACGTCCACAAAACTCTTTCTGTAAGCAAGAGGTCAATACATGCAGTATTTTCAGGTGCAAATCGGAATGTTTTTTTCTGTATTTTTAGTCATGGCTTTTCATATCAGGCTTTACACATCCTTTCATGCGTATAAATTCTCTCCGAACAGAGTTGCCGCAGGCAAAACCGCAGGAGTCTGGACGGGAATTGAAATTCCTGGAATATGGGGGGAAATGTTTGTGTTATATTAAAAAGAAGGTTAAAGATAATGTGGTGTAATAATACTTCAATTTGATCTTTTAAACACGGTTTTTATTAGGTAATTAACAAGCAACAGACAACATTAATTATGGAATAATCTGAGCGTATATAGCACGGCCATGATACAGAACAGTATACGCTTGACTAAATCAGAAAAAAGGAACTCGCATATACTCCTTTCATCTGACTGAAATGTAATATGATGTTTTTTGAGATCTCTATGAAATCGGACTCAAAACGTGAGAAGCAAGTTACGTCGTTCAGAAGAACATTAAAATTGCAACGTCACGAAACAACGCACATTAGATGAAAGTCATTTCGCACTAAATTTTCGTAAAATTCCCTTTGATGGCGCGCTTAATTTTCCTCAGCCTCTAACAGTCCCGAAACTGGTCGTTGCGAGACCCCATTTCGATCTCACTACACATCAATTTCGATCCGGAAATTCATTAGCAAGCACTACCACCAGGAGACGAATGGGAGTTGAGGGCGGGCGGCAGTGAGAGCAATTTCCTTTATCTGCTCGCCATCGCGCACAGCGGGGCTGCCTGAATCGAATCGTGAACTGTGCCCCGCCCCTGGCCTCGGGTCCACGGCAGAGGTCGCGCCGAGACACAAGTGGCCGGAACGGCAGCAAGCGGCGCTCTCTTGAGCTCCCTTGACAAGGGGGGGACGATGTGCGGCGAATCGAAAAGACCATTCTGGTTGAATGTGAATCGAGGATACTACTGGATTTTCTGGGAGAATCAGTTGTACTGATTTCGAGTACATCAACCACTTAGGAAAGTTAGACCCGTAAGTCTAGTGCAGGATGCATTCTGGAATGGTGGTTGATTGATTAGTAGATTCCCAGCGCGACAATGCTGAAGTCGTTGCGAGTCCGGCGCCAATGTACCCGTCAGCTTGCAAGGTTTTCCTCGAACATGTTTCCAGCGGGGCACCGCCCCAGGGCAGACAAGCTCTAAGCTTCCAACTGATCTTCCGGCGAGTGTGGTAGTGCAGTGAATGTTAGTGTAAGTGTGTGTGTAAGTAATGGTCGAGGATATGACAAAGAAGAGGAAGGAAAGATCGCGTAAGATCCTTGGCCCGTTTGTTAGAGGACTGCTTCAGCATACGCTTACTGTTGATCGGAGAAACCATGGAAAACTACCGATTCGAGCAGCCGGTCGCTAAAGGTCTCCTCCAGGCAGCGGCTGAATTCAACCTAAGTCATTGCAGCGCCTCTGACCGGGAGGTCCTAGGTTCGAGTCCCGACGGCGCGCCGCGGCGGCAGGATTTTCGTCAATAGCTTTTCAGTTAGGTCGAATTCAGTCGCTGACTGGAGAGGGAATTCTAGCTCTGATCGGTAGTTTTCCGTGGTTTCTCCGATCAACACCAGGCGAATGCCGGTGGAATACCCTAACAAACAGGTCACGGATCGCCCGCGATCTTTCCTACCTCTTCCTCGTCCTATCCTCTCCTCTTACACACTAACATACACTACACTACCACACATGCTGGGAGACCGGTCGGGAGCTTAGAGCTTGCCCCGGCTGGGGCGGTGCCCCGCTGGTGGGAGAGTCCTCGTTGATGGGAAAAACCCGCTGGCCAACGGCAGATCGGCGCCGGATCTCTCCATCCAGCGGGGGAAGATCATTGCCTCTTACCAAGGAAAAGCATGCACTACACGTACGTGATTAATGACCTAAGCTGTTGACGCGCCCGGAATCACGAACAACCAACCAACCAACCAATCAACCTAGGTACTTTGGTAGTGTGGAAAGCCTTGCCACCGTCGGGGCTCTAATCCTAGAACCTCCCTGTCAGAGGCACTGCAGGGTTACCAATTGATGCCCTAGGCTACATAAGCCGGTAGGAGAGGAGGCGATTTTTCGCATCTGGTGGAACGTGGCGCCGATCTACCCGGCGGATAGGGTGCTTCCTTCTCAAAGTTTCTCCCCCAGTGGGTCATCATTTCTGCGGAGTCAAATCCTAAACACCCGATTGGACTTCTGACATGTGAGGTAGTGTAGTGCAAGGAAGTGTAAGAGTGGGCAGGTAGCATGAGAGGGGACAATACAAGGAATAGAAGAGATAGTGCGCGGTTCATGACGCGTTAATTAGGGTTCTTCTCGGACTTTCTCCTGATACTGTTTGGAAAAACAAGGAAAACTCCCGATCCCAGTAGCCGACCGCTAGAATTGCTTTCCGGACAATGGTTGAATATCTATCACACATGTCGGGAACTTAGAGCTTGTCCCGACTGGGGCGGTGCCCACTGGCGGGAAAACCTGGATGGAAAACCCTGCTAGTTGACGGTGCAGGTCGCTGGCGGATCTCGCCCTCCAGCAGGGCAAGATCACTGACACAAGTCGTGGTAAAAGCAACATACTTACTGTGGTATTAACACCATAGTTATGGGACGAATGACCACAGCAGTTAACACGCTCAGAAACATGAAATAATCAGTTAATCAAATAAATTATTAGGATGAATCCGTTCATTGCAGAGGAATCGACCATTTGCGAAGGTAATGATAGGAAACGCCATGGGACTCGCTGGGCCGTGGAGGAATCGGGCAGGTTGATAAAAGCACCTGCGGGGGATGTCACTGTGTCGCTGTATTGGGTGTCAGCGACGTGGCGGGGATTGGTATAATGTTGGCAAGGGTAGTAGTGAGAGACAGAGAGTTTCAATTTTAAAGGGAAGGTTGAGCTTGCAAGTGAAAACATGAGGATGTTACAGGAGGAGGAATGCTTAAGGTGAATGGTGGTGATTAATGAAGGTGAGGTTGAGACAGTGATATTCACAATATACTCAGTGTAAAATTAAAAAAAGAAATTAAGATATAGTAAAATGGAAAATGAATGTAATTGAGGACGGTAAATGAGTAATAGAATATTAAATAGAGAAAGCAGGAAAGGAGGAATATACGATCCCTCATGGTATAATTTAAACGACAGGAATTTTAAAAAAGATTAGGAACAGCAAAATAAGATGTAAATTGGTTATAAAAAATGGGAGTAATTCACAAGAAAGGTACATTTTAACTGCTAGATTTTGTAAAAGGAGTGGTGAATACTGCTAGGAAAATTGCGAATCGGAAGGAAGGAAACAGAGAAGAAAAGTTCAGTACCAGAAAAGCTAAGAGCAAAGTCAAGGGTTCGGCGTTAATAACGTAGGTACTGTTTATAAGTGGTAGAAACAACTTATAATTCCGGTAGGTACCGGGAGAGGTGGCTCAGTGCATCAACTGATATCAATGCAGTGCCTCTGACTGGGAGGTCAGATGTTCGTGTCCGGACGGCGGCAGGAAACGACACTAGCTTGTCAGTTAGGTCGAATTCAGTCGCTGTAGGGAGGAGAATTCTAGCGGCCGGCTGCTCCGATCAGTAGTTTTTCGTGGTTTCTCCCATCAACACAAGGCGAATGCCGAAGCAGTACCCTAACAAACAGGCCACGGACCGCGCGCAACCTTTTCTTCCTCATCTTTGTCCTATCCTCGCCCCTGAGCTAGAATTCTCCTCCAGACAGCGACTGAATTCGACCTAGCTGAAAAGCTAGTGTCGAAAATCCTGCCGCCGTCAGGACTCGATCATAGGACCTCCCGGTCAGAGATGCTGCAGGGACATCGGTTGATGCACTTAGCTACCGCTCCCGGTACCTGGTTGGGGAAAACCGCGCTAGTCGGCAGTAGGTCGGCGCCGGATCTCGCCATCCCGTGGGGGGGGAAGATCATCGCCACCTTCCAATGAAAAACGTGCACTACACTTACGGAACTAATGACCTCAGTACCTGACGAGCCCCGAATCACTAACAATCAATCAATCCAGTAGGTAATAGTGAGGATTTGTCGATGGCGTATTTGAATTTAAAGGACAACTGAAACAAAACTAAGCAGGCGATGACGCAGCCCACGAAAGAGCCCACTTTTTATCAGTATGTACGAACTGCGCTTAGTGAGTGTGAAATTGAAAAAATGGCTAGAAATAAGTTTTAATACAATATTGGGATTGCTGCGGACAGCGAATGGAACTAAAAACAGTATATGATGGAAAATATTTAAACCAGGGCTGAGTTATGACAGGGGAAATGCTGCAAACGAAAAGAACATTGTCTACGACAGAGACAGATAGTACCACATAGGCTACAGAAGAAATGTGAAATGTGAAGGGGAATGAGTTCAAGTAAGTGGCTCCCTTAACATGGTGTAAAACGGAGATTTTAAATGAAAAATGTGAAAGAAATGTAAAAAGGCAAAAACAAATGAGTGCGCTGGTTCAAGATATAAGATGGCGAATCTGCGAAAAACGTGGTCTAATTGGTGAAGGCAAGAGGAGTGGAGGAGGTACAGTGTCCTAGTACGAGCGGAAATGGGAAGTAATGTTCTGTAAGCAGATGAAAGAAACGGAGACTAACCCAGCAATGAGTGCAAAGCGTGGAGAAGATTGTTCAGGGCCAGTTTCATTACATTTTAATACTAATTTGAAAGATGACCAGCACCAAGAGTCCTGCATAGAGTATATCTCTAAAGATAATATGCAGAGACATTGCCTATTCATTGTCTAATACATTTCAGAAAACCCGTTACAGCCACAGTAATACAATAATGATAAAAAATACTAGTATTAATAGTACAATGTGAAGTGACTTGAAGATGCAGAATTCCACCTGTAACTCACTGTAACATCGCCAACCATAACAAGATACATAAAATTAACAAATAGAAAACAGGAGGCCAATTCAGTTAACCTCAAATGTAAATAGTGGATTAAATCTTTTATAAATATCACATTGTTGTTTTCTGAAGCCATCACAAGTAAATCCTTATATCTGACGAGTCAATTCAAACTAATCGAGGTTAACAGCACATACTTTCTCGCATTATTTCTAAATTTGCCATTTTCGAAAATTCAGAGATTTCAAGAAAGATGAGACCGCGCCATTTTTAAGCGTCCCTTCTTCTATCCATAAAAAAACTAAAAAAATTGTAACTGTTATTGTGAAAATGTTTTTTTAATAAAATGCATTAATTTCTAGATCAAATGATGCGAAAATTACTCGATAAAAATAACTGTACATGACCTATTTTAAAGAGACGATTTTTGGCACAGACAATATTTTTATTAATTTTTATTTAAGGACGCATGAACATCGACGTCATTAGCGACTAGTTTTGGGGTTAAAGTTATGGTAACTGTGAAGATAAAACGATATGGTGCTGATAAGGGGTGAAAGGACGAATGAGGCGGAATGTCCCGGTTTCCGGCTCACTATTGCATAATATTCTTTTTCTACGAGTTAAGTTATAATTAAGAAGGAGATGTAGAATGAGTGGATTGCAAAAGGTGCTAAATACTATTAGCGCTGTGACACAATGAAATTGTAGAAAAGCTGTCTGTGGTCTATAATAAATTACTGAATCAATATACAAAACTTATTGAATATTTCTCGCGAATCGTACGGTTTCTTATATCCCGCTGTGTTTTCTCAAGTGCTTCTATGTTTTGAAGTTGTCAAGTTTCGCTGATTGGTTTAAAGTTCTAAACACACCATTTTTCAAACTCATGAAAAAATAATCCCTTTCTACCCTAAAAGTTAAGAACAATTGCTTTAATGATTCACATAAATTGTAATCCAAAGATTCAACATTCTCACTTGCGAATAACTGCGAAATCAACGGTCATAAAAATGTATCTAATGAGAATCATCCCCCTTTGAAAACTTATAACAAGCTATTTTTAGGTCGCTTCTAGATTTCTAGGTCATTTAGCGACCACTGTGATTGGTAGCGGTAGAGAGAACACGTAAGAATAACACACACAAACATCCATCCCCGAGGCGTGATTCGGACTCTTGGAACCCAGACAGCTACTGCCCTTTAGCCTTAGCGCATCGGATATCAAGGCCAGCAATTGCAAATTTCTTTTTGGTTTTGATGTTACTATCATGTTCCTCATAAAAACTTTGTAACATTACTTCTTTTGTTAACATGTTCACGGACCAAGGCTTTTAGTCACACATGCACTCCTTTGCCTACAATCCAAATAAAATACTAAACTCATATCATGGATACGATTTTTTTGAATATGTGATAATGTTTTTCAACTTACAGCACTGAGTAGTTTACGTTTACAGCTTTGCAACTTTAGAAAATGAAAAAGTAGTGCATTGATATGACTGTAACAACACGCTACATGGAAATGGAAGACTGAAAAATTCTGGATGTGGTACGTATAATCAAGTGTGGAATGAGATATAGTGCGATTAAACGGAGTAAAACAATGAAAACTTCTCTGGTGTAAACACCTTTCTTCTGTGTTCGTCTTTGTGAAATTCGACAAATTATGTTTGTCAAGTGCTTTGGTCAAGACTGAGTCAAGTTCATGTGATAAATTTATGATTATGATTTATTTATATATTTTTATGTATCATGGTTAGCTCTTCCCAAGTTAGGTGTTTGGAAGAAAGGGAATCATTATCCACAAAAATTGGCAAATATAATGACTTCCATTTCAACCTGAATTTGGTTACGCTGCTTTTCGAAATTATCGACCATGCAATAGGTGGTCCCTAGTCTGTTACCATAGTGCCACCTAGTAGCCAAGGCATTTATAATTAGAACGATAAAGGACTGAATTTTTCTCATTGGCGTCATAAAGGCTGGAGATGCTCCAAAAAATTGCAAATCTGCGACGTGCAACAATTGGCTTTATATCCCGTTCAGAGGAAGGCATACAATGGATATTTCGCCGTTAAAAATCCACATCAATTGAGTTCAACCCCTTGAACTCGGACATGACAGTCCTACAGCCAAACCTGCTTACCATGGAATATAACAGCAAGAGCAACTGTAACCCCAACAACAACACTCCTACCCACCCACAAGTACTCCCACCCAAAATTACTTCCATTTACTAGCCATTCCGTACATTTACTAGCTCTTCCAAACAGCAATCAACAAATTTTAATTATGTGGAAAAATCATTTCACGAAGTACGGTGACGTAATATTAGTTCCCAATATTTTATATTTGCCTTTAATTTCGTTCTTCTTACTTAGTTGTAAACAAAGACTTTTACATTCGAAGTAGTTACTTTCACTTATAAAGACATATGTCCTGGCCTTGCGGCCATATCCATCATGGAAAGCGAGCACGCTGAGCAATGATCTATCCGCGAAGGCACACTTATTAATGGCTTACCCTAAAAAAAAGAATAATGATATTAAGATGTATACCATAATCATTTTGAAATTTCTTTAAAATAATATCTCATATAAGATTAATATGAATAATAATTTTATGATGCACACCAGTTTTAAAAGTATATCAAAAAATATTGAAATTCAATTCAATATCAAAATCAATCAATCAATTGTAGAAAACACTAAATCAAAGTACGATCCGGACAAGAAACAATACATATTTTACTTGACGTTAGTGCTTTATGGCTGAATCCAATTCAATATATTTGTTGCGAATCACCTCTTGTGCAGAGGTTCGACCAACAATTAAATTTAAGAGAAGAATCTACTCTCGGCCCAGGAACTACTAGGCAACTACCGGGATGTCCAGCTGTCTGTAATACATCCTCCAATTATGAAGCCGTATATTTAATGCTACAAATGATCCATGTGAAAAATAAATCCATTTACTTCATTAACGGGAAATATGATTATTTAGATATACACGAAATATGTTAGGACATTCTGGAAATGCATGTCATTTGAGAAAGATGCATCGATGCATCTTCAGAATTTGTCTTATAATTGTGTCGCTACATTATATCGCGTCTCTAACCCTCCAAAATGCCAAGTACACAATGTAAAACAATTGGGAAAAGAGAAAATAAATATAAGAAATTCAATTCTAAAACGCTGGGCACTAAGGAGTTCATTTTAAAACTCAAACACTAATATCTGTAACCGCTATCTCGCGTTTACAAGCTTGAATATTTGCAACTTACCTTCTTGTCACTGTGGAGCGCTCTACCTACGATAAGAGTACTCGCACAGACAACTAGAAGGCGCAGATAATTGCAACCGATTCAGAAATTATTCGCTTCAACACAACGACCAGTCGCAAATTTCTTCGACAAGCTCTTACAAATTATGAAATAGTTACTATAAATGAAGTACAAGATTTTTATACGCATATGTATCAAGAATAATCATGAAATTCCATGAGAAGTGTACCAGGTAATTTCAAATGAAGAATTACAATGCATCATAGCATCACTTATAACTTTGGGTAAATTTGCGACTAACAAGTAACGTGTTTCTCCACACATTCCCCCCCCCCTCTTGCCTACTTTTTATTCCTACGTGACGCCGATGCAAGAGGACTAATTTTCGTTCTGGGAGACCACATATACGACGTGAACACACTACTACGAAAGGTGACGGAGCACAAGATAGAATTCTTCGCTGTCGCAACGACGCCTCGCCAGGAGACTCGGCTGTCTGACCATGGTTGCGAGGGACCTGTATATTTCATGACTGCGTGCAGTTTTAAAATAATCAGTGGTATCGTGAGTTGTAACGTTTTGCTGTGAACGGAATTGCTGATTTCCTTTCTTACCGTATCTGCTGTAATTTAGCTAGAAGCGACATTTGCAAGCAATGTGAACAGAATTCTAGGTACTTTAGGGGGCGTACATGATTGATGTCACTACTATAGAAAGTTAATTAATTCAACGACTGTCGTAACTGCAAACAGATATTTTACATTTTAAAGTTCTTGTAAATTTTATGCAACAGAATTCTTAGAAATTAACTATTTTTTTCTGGGCCAAAGAAAGTGTTAACTTGATGATACATTTTTATTTCATTAAAGGATGCATTCAAGTTAGTCATTCACAAGCGTAACCTTCGTGAGATTTCTTAGAAAAATGTATTAGATTAATGTTGTAACTGATATTTTTAACTGGATTATAGAATATGATGTAATTGTAAATAAGTTGAACTTTATTTTAATTGACACAGGAGTTGTTACGTACTGTACAGGAATTATTTGAGAGGATAATTTCCCAATTCTTTTCTTTTTTTGTATGTTGTACATTTTTGTACATAAGGGCATATTTGTATGTTCTTTCTTTTTCAGATAGTGTCTCTTTTGTTGCTGTGATTAGAGTATAATCATTTGTGTTTATTTCTCAGATGCTAGTGTGTGATGTAATCCAATTCAAGGATTACTGCCATTCTGTCCAAATTTTTGTAGGTAAATTTTCAAAAGTACCTGATCTTTCTTTTCATTGTTATCGAAAGACGACCACATCGTACATTCTTGAAAAGTATTAAACATTATTTGAAAATATGACTAAAAATTGGCGATGACGACCAACCTAGATCTCTTGAAACGGTAGACGTTTGAGCTGTGTGCCAAGCGAGCAGGTGGAAGGAGCGGCAGGAAGAGCGAGGAAACGGAGGAAGAGATGGATAGCGAAGGTGAAGTGGGCGAGGGGGACGATGGGGGCGAAGAAGAAAAAACGGGCGAAGGGGGAATGGCGGTAAAGAGGACGAAGGGGGAGAAAGGACGAAGGAAGCCAAGAGGACGAAGGGGGCCGAAGGGGGCGAAGAGAGGGCAAAGATGGGACGAAGTGTGGCGAAGAGGCGGCGAAGGAGGGGTGAAGGAGTAGTGAAGGGTGGCGAAGGAAGCGAAGGGGCGTGGGGGGGGGGGGCGTTGAAAGCCGGCTGCTCCATTGCTTTGGGCAGCGAACAAGCCGCTCCGCGCCCAGCTAGACTCCATCGGCACGCTTGTGCTGTCGAGCGGGGCGGGGCAGGACGTGGACAGACGAACGATGGCGGTGGTGGGCAGAGTAGGGAACTTAGAGAGGGCGGTGGGAGCGAGCGTAAACGAACCGTGAGGGGCAGGGGAGGGGGAGGTGAATGAGAGGAAGGGGCAGCGGGCGAGCGGGAGAGGCATGAGAAGGAAGAGGAGAAGGGCGCTGCTGAATGAAGGCAAACACGGAGCCGACGGGCAGTGGCCGTTGGATCACGCGTGTGATGTCGCGCGTGGGGTCGCGCGTGGGGTCGCGCGTGGGGTCACGCGTGGGGTCACGCGTGGGGTCGCGCGTGGGGTCGCGCGTGGAGTCGCACGTGGAGTCGCACCTGGAGTCGCACGTGGAGTCGCACGTGGAGTCGCACGTGGAGTCGCACGTGGAGTCGCACCTGGAGTCGCACGTGGAGTCGCACGTGGAGTCGCACGTGGAGTCGCACGTGGAGTCGCGCGTAGGATCGCGCGTGAGGTCAGGCGTGAGGTCGGTCGTGGAGTCGGGCGTGGGTTTGGACGTGTGTTCGAGTGTGGGGTTAGAGGTGGGGTCGGGCGTGCGGTGATGTGGTGTCGGGGTGTGCGGCAGGCGAGGGACGGACGTGAGAATGGGGCGTAGGGTGTGGGTGTGGGAGTTGGGCGGGAAAGAGGGGCGAGCAATGGAGAGAGGTGGGCAGGAAACGGAGGCTCGGCTGTCGCGAGTGGCCGTGAGGAGCCGAGCAGTGCAGGGAGGGAGTGCCTGAGGGAGCGGGACGGAATCTGGCGGGGGTGAAATTAACGGCACGGAGATGCGTCGGCCGCGGCGCCGTCCAGATTCCCGTCATCGATTGGCAGTGCCTTTGTCCGGCGGCGCCGTGCCCGTCTTCGCCCTGCCCCACCCACCCCGCCGAGGATTCGGCGCTCAGAAACAAGACGCGGTGGGCGCGCCGTTCTGCTTGGGCAGGGCAGCCAGGTCGAATGGGTCGTAAGGACGGCGAAGGGACGGCACGACGCCAAAGGTGATGCCGTGTCCTGCTCAAGGAGAGGGCCGAGAGACGCAACCGTCTTGGAGGCGGCATTCATATCGTGGGTTGGCTGGTTTATGACTTGCGCAATCGGATAGAAATTGTTTGATTGTTGGCGATATATGGTGGATGGATATATGGAGATATACTATATTTCACGAAGTGTAGGCGATCGCTTATTTAAAAAAAAGTGTTTATGTGCATAGAGCTGAGATGATAAGTTGCGCAAATTAAGGAAATGTTGTGTGGTGGATGTACGGAAAGTGAAGGTTATTCTTGGTACTCGTATATAGCAGCGGCTTTAAGGCTGGTGCAATACACGAGGGGATACTGGCGAGTTAGTAGTGGTGGAGGCTGTGGTGATGATGATGGTGGTGGTGGTGGTGGTGATGGTCGTATTGGTGGTGTTGGTGGGGGTAATAGCAGCTGCAGAGTTCGTGCTCCGTGGGGAGAATTTACATGCAAACCGAGCGCAACAATCCTATTCATTAAGCTCAGAATTATCACCACGGTGGTGGAAAGCTAATTAACAATTGTGGAATAACGAACGAGAGAGTGAGATGGCAAAAGCGAAGAGCAAACATGAAAAATTGCCAGGTACCATGAAGAACACTGCCTGCTCAGTATCGCCAGATTGTGATAGCGATGGCGAAAGAGAATACGGCAAATGAGCGTACGGAAAGTACACTAGCTTGTCAGCTAGGTCGAATTCAGTCTCTGGCTGGAGACGAATTCTAGAAGCCTGCTGCTCTGATCGATAGTTTTCTATACTTTCTACAATCAACACCCGGCGGATGCCGGAGCAGTACCCTAACAAACGGGCCACGGAGCGCGCGCGATCTTTACTTCCTTCTCCTTGTCCTATCCTACCCCGCACTTACACACACTTACACTAACTTGCACAATACTACCACATATGCCGGGAGACGTGTTGAAAGCTTAGAGCTTGCCCCGGATGGGGTGGTGCCTCGCTGGTGGGAGATACCTGGTTAACGGAAACCCCGCTAGCCGACGATAGGTCGGCGCCGGAACTCGCCATCTTGCGGAGGTCGATCTCCGACACCCCCCGATGAAAGAGCATCCACTACACTTACGGGCCTAATGACCTCAGAAGTTGACATGCTCGGAATCACTCACAACCATCGTCCGGATAGGGAAACGGAATGCAGAATGGCAGCGGACGGACTGACGAGGAGAATCTGCTGAGCGGTCGGGACTGCTGTCGCCAGCGGGCACAAGGACGAAGACGACGATAGCAGCGGAGAAGGAGAGAGAGATCATCACGTAGGCGCCAGTAATTCACCCTGGGACAGATTACATCGCCACATAATCAGAGGACCCAGGGGCAACGGCTGCCCCTGCCAACCTCTGTGTCGTTGATCTGCAGCTCGACCTTCCGCCTTCAGGGTTATTACCAGCGTTTCCCCTGAATTATAGAATAGTTTCAGTTATGCAGAGATGCTGTAATGAACGGATACGGTCACTTTCCAACTATGGTACTTATGACTCTGTCTTGGAGATGTGACAAAAGGACCCAGTGCTTGTTGTCGTGTTTGTTTGCAGACCCTACTACAAACGTTACATTAGAGACTCTTCCATTTTTCATACAAAGTATGTTTGAATACTTACACATTTTAGGCAGTATTAGTTCCGTATTCTTCTTTACATTCACGCTATTTCTCCAAGAACATGCTAAAGAAATGTTGCCTCACGCCGACAAAAGGAACGATTTCTACGAGTAAACTTCGGCGGCACAATAATATATTGTGAAATAAATTCTGATATATGTAACTAAATATTCACATTTTGTTTTATTTTTGTTAATTGGAAATTAAAAACATTTGGAAGTTTAATCGAAGGTTGATGATTAAAATGAGAAAACACTAGCTTTGTTTTCATAAACCTTAATTGTATTACGGTGTGAAGTGACGTGACCTGGTTTTTCTTGAAATTTTCTCAAAAATGAGTTTATTGGTAAACGAGTTTGTGTTCAATGGTGTAAGGCCATCATGTGTCCTCTGAACACTTTTCCAAATTTTAGTTTTTCTTTCAGATATGAAAAATATTGTTGATTCATGTAAATGAATCAATGAATATACTGTTCATTCATATAAATGAAATGTTAAATTACTCAATACTCTTTATTATTGTCTGTTAAAAAAATGAAAGAAATCAAAAATGATGTGTACTGATGAAAATGAATTGAAATGCTCAGAAGAACAAATTTCCTGTAATGCCCAAACAGAAGTTAAGAAGCAAAATAATCTACGAGAATTTGAAAAGTTTGTGTGTATGTAAAAATATTAAGAAAAAATTGGTGATATAGTAATAAGGAAATCCTGCCATCCCTGTTCGCATTAATGCAAAATAATTGCCCAGCTTTGTACTGTTCACAGTTCAAATTTATTTAGCCAATCAACAATCAAACCACAATATTCGGGGTAATTTATCCCAATTGAAAACTAAAAATACAGCAATTCAAAACAACAAGTGTGTGTCGCATAAAATTTAAAATAGATAAACATAAACAATTAAATATTAAGCAGACAGTTGAAACATAAGTGTACATGCCAAAGGGCTGTCATATTTACATGCTATTTTCCAAACAATAAGGGATCTGATATCTGTCTATAGTACTATAGTAAATACTGTCTGTACCCGTAATCGGAACAATCTCACGTGTCAGTGTCACAAGAAATATATTACAAATGATATAACTTCAAGTGCTTCGTAGATACTGATGTGCCATATATTTCTCACTTGTGTCTTGTGCACTGAGGAATTAAGGAATAAAGTTTGATTTAATAAGTAGAGTCCGGAAGTTCAGGCATTTATTTTACCTAAAATAGGCAGGCACAAAAGCATTTATTTTTACTAAAAAAATAAATTATTCTAGCTAATATAGGGGTACAAACAATGAAAAATCACATTTAAAGAAATTAATTGAAAAAAAAATAATTAATTAATTGTAAATATTAATAATTAAAGTGAATCACATTTTTATTCTAACTAAAATAATATTTAGCACTTGACATGTAAGGAAACGATATTTTATTTCTAATCTCGATTCCACATAGCCATCCGGTATGATGGCTACGAATTTGTTTTATTTGCGACGCTGACCATTTGAAATGCTCTTGTGGACTCAGTTTTGAATCTTTAAATGGCATCAGTGAAAAGGAATTATATTTTTCGTTCTTCGCACTTGCGTAATTACCATCACTTATAAGAATCGTATATAAAGAGGCTGTCTTAGGATCGGAGGCCATACTCAAAAGTAGGATGGGATTCTTCGTGACTGAACAAATCAATATGTGTAATGTGGTCGAAATTTGTTTTTGGACGAATTTGAGAATATCACTATTTGAGATTGGAGTGTTGCTTCTTAACTGAACGTCAGTGGTTAACTGTAAACGTGGCATTTTCTCATAAAATAATAATACTTTATAATGTTGTCTTGTAGATAGAAAATAATACGATCTGTTCGAATAAAGGAAGTCCAACATATTTTGAAGGTGGAATTACTTTGCTAAGCGCGTTATGCATGACAAAATATACAATATACTTAACAAATCAACGATGAAAATGTAGTATATTTCATGTTTTTAAAATGTTTACTGGTTTTACAATGATCATACGAAATTTAAACTTCGCTTCTCTGGATAGACACTTTTAATGACAGATTGAATTTGTTCTTTAGAGGTATAAGAATGGAATTTTAAAACAACGACATTAACATTTAAATGGAATTTCCAATAAAAGATGTTTTCCAATTTATTAACTAATCAGCCTTTGGATATCCATTGTGTTTTGTTGTTTTTTTTTGCTTAAAGAGAGCTTTATAACAATACTGGAGGTGATTCATTTGGAGTCCTTCGAAAGTGGGGTTCGAAAAGGTGAAATGGAATTATCTAGGAGGAGGCTGGATATTGGTGAATTTCGAAGAAAAATAGGGTTGCTCTCAGGAATAAAGGGTTAAGAAGAGAGATGTTGTCAGGTTACGTGGTCTATGGGGTAGATTTGAGGGTTTAAGGAAGGGTGACAAGGTTTTCCTCAGTGGATCGGATTATGCATTTGGGGCAGATTACAGCCTGCATGAGAAGGTAGAATATAATTCATGGTTGAAGGATGTCGCGGTCTCTGGGGATTGCAGTTGTGTACACAGCAGGGAGAATTGGTTATTCGCCTCGCGAATATATTTTGGAATGTTTGAAGGTAACGGACGTTGAATGGAGATGCTGTGTTCCAAATTGCGGTAACATAAGTAAGAGTAGGGCATGTGTGATTTTCAATGTAATTATATCACGCCCGGATTTCTACATTATTTGACGTTTCCGATGTAGCGTCACGTTGGCGGCCGTGGGTGGGAGGAGGAGCGGAAGAATCGCACACCTGCGGGCATGAATAGCTTGGCGCCCCGGCGTTGGGATACATTTAGACAAAGGGGATGCCAGCTTCACCGGGAAGGTCACGTGGTAGACGCGAGCCTCCCTCCTACACCTAGGACGGTCTCGTGACGTCTACACTCTGGTATAAAATCGATTTTTACGTCGAAAATTTGCGGATTTCCGGCGCACGATTACAATACGCAAACTCACAACATCTAATGGGATTCTCTGCCTTCCGGAGGATATCACAAAAATATTTGGAACCGTTTAGAGAATATTTGGAATAGTACTTCTCACTGATCAACGCTGTATTCGTGCAATCGACTGTGCAATTGGCATCTTCGTATCTTTTAATGTTCAGGAGATAAAATGAGATTTGATGACATAATTAACTATTTCTACACATTCGTGTGACGAATTGTTCAACTATAGTTTTCATAATTAATATTTGATGTATATTAAATTAAGGTATATAAATGAATATGGTTGCATTTACTGTGGACTATAATTTATTTCCCGTTTTCGCTTAATTTGTTTTGAATGCTATTTTTATCTGTAGTTATTTTACTCCCTGGTAGCTCTAAGTAGGTAGTGAGCTGTACACAAAGCAAATATGAAGATTTTAAAAAATAGACAAAATGTAATGTACGACCCAACGAAAAATGTAATTTCTGCTTGTCATAACGTGAAGCCAAATGTAAATCAGAGAGAAAAATTAAATTCAAGAGCGTATTTTATTTCTTTGAAAACTTTAATATTTTCCGGACATGCAAATGTATGCAGCTATATATTATTGAATATTTCGTTGAAGTTACAATGGGAAAAAAGAAACCCTTTATCCCCTTGTAGATGAATACCAATTTTAGCATACAATTACAAAATTTGTTTGGTAGATTTACTCATTACATGGTAATAATAATTTGTTTGGTAGATTTACTCATTACATGGTAATAATAATTTAAGTTAACACGTAACCACTAATGTACGGCAATATCCAAAGCTCCTTTGTAATCAAATTTATTTTTCATCAATAAAATAACAGAAAACAAAACAGTTCGATAGAGTTTTTTGCATGCCGACCCACCAATACGTTTGACCGAACGAGTAGTGAGTCAGTTCCAGCGTTGCGAAACGAAGCTCAATAACTGCAGCTCCAATTCTAGGAAGCAAATACCGAATAAGCACTCTCCACCTATGGGGAGCACAGCGAATGCCGCAGCAACCCTATTGTCAATGCACATTCAGTTTGTATACCTGTGACCTCAATGAAACCTGCCAATTCCCCGGGAGAACGTTCTTCGAATTTCGGGAACCCTTTCACTGCAACGATCACGCGGGGAAACGCAACACGCGATGAAAGTGAGAGAGGAAGAAAAAGATGTGGCAAAATTTGGTGCAAAAATAGGCCTCCAAGGTCTTCCAAGAGTGGGAAATGATTCTCCTGATCTCATCTCTCGACATATTTTTAAAATATATATAATATAGAACATGACAGTAATATTTATGAAAATTCAATATCAATTCAAAACTAACAGAGCCCTGTATTTATATTTTATGCGTCAGAGATTTTGTGCCAGCAGATCCGAGAACTAAGTGCAATCAGTTTAAGAAAATAATTGTTATTTGCAGTCATTTATACAGGTTCTGAAACACATCTCAATGCAGAGCCTAGAGTTAACGTCAAGATTGCATTCATGGGGGGTCAACTGCGTATAGCTATTCCCATTTTATTAAATAGCGCTCCGTGTCAGGTCCGGTAAGGTTGTACTTCAAAGCGTGAACTTGATATATATGTATATATATATATATATATATATATATATATATATATATATATATATATATATATGTGTGTGTGTGTGTGTGTGTGTGTGTGTGTGTGTGTGTTAATTTTTTACTAATACGTTATAGCTTGTCTTCGATAATGTAACGTCACACCCGTGAAGGGACATCAACTCCACCCTCGATTTGATTAATCATAACATTAGACGCGGTGCTGGCCTTCGGCTCTTGCGATACCTGTCCGGCCCGGCCGCCGTATGCGACGGGCTGTTTTTTGCAACTCAGGCTCGAGGTGCCGGCCACGTGCCCACGCCGCATCGGGGCACCGCAGAATAGATTCAAAACACAGCCGCCTTGTTTTCTAAGGTGGGCACGCCCCGCCCAGAGCCAGAGGTCCAAAATTTTCTCCACCACTAAAAATCACAAAGTATTCAAAAGACGCCGGCGCCGTCGTCTCTCGCGGGTGGGGTATCAGGGCAGTTAACATGGCGCAGTACTCTTTATGTTCGCGCGGGCATGGTGATTCGTATGGCACCGCGATTTGTCATGGACACCGGGGCGAAGGAGCGATCGTCCGATCCTCTCATAAATTTGCAGAAACCAGCAATTCGTAACGCAAATATGCGCGGCGGCCAAATGATTATTTTGCCAATAGAATTATTTCAAAGACTGCCGCGCATGCAGCGGTGAACTCCGTTAGAGTGCAGCTGCACCGAATTCGCACCGAAAATGCAATGGCTATTTTTTGTACCACGGGAGCTAGCGCACCATTGGTTCGAGTACAGCCCCGCCACCGCTTCTGATAGCTCATTTTAAGCGAACAGCGTGAGGCACTCGGATCACAGAAGGGGATCAAAATTTTCGTTTTCTCGCGTGTGAGGCTCTAAAATCATTCCCAACTCGAACTTCACACTGATCACTTCCAATACTTTTCCTTTTACTGAGACATCTATTTCGAGGTCCATACTTCTGACTTGTGGCACTAACGTGGCTTCAAAATTCTCACTTAAGACTGCGTTCCGAAGATGAACTTCTAGAATAGACTTTGGGCTTCGAAGATGCGCTCGCAGTGACTTGCAAATCGAACTCGAACGTGCGACCACTGTTGTCTCAAAGACGCACTTGTATTGTTTAATTTCGCCTCTAAACTTGTGCTTAGGTGCATTCCTTGAGTTCACCGTAACATGTGCTCCGACCGGCACTTTCACTGCGTTCTGGCCTGATTCGGGAATCGAATTCAGCTCATCGCCACGTTAGCGTGACATCACCGACGCCACAGTGGGTCCTATGGTCGTGCGCTGTCGTCCCGTGTCCGGCCTGGGCGAACCAGGAAGCGACGACTGAGGAGTGCCCGCCTCCCACCGCCGCCCGCTGTGCCGAGGCCCCGCCGGCGCCCAGCCGCCCGGGAAGGAAGTCATCACGGCAGCAACAGTAAGAATTTTGTGAATGGCCCGTAATTGAGTCCCCGTCAGCTCCTATTCCCCGCTGAGGTACGAAAAGACCGGAACGAAGGAAGCTGAGAGGGTTAATAAAACAATAAGGTATGTTATTGTTGTGGCAAATTAATTGTTTCTTTTTGTTTATGCTTGTGATAGTTTCAATCAGGATAGCAAACCGCAATAACTCTATCAAAACTTGTAATAATTTTTGTAAACTTATTCATTCGCATGCTCATTATCGTCATCATTTTAGTTTTTAATTAAATGTATTGTAAAATATGTGTTTCATTGAACATGCAATCCTGCAGTCTAAGAACCGCCAAATTACAATACGCAGCTCGATATACACTGCATAACTTATCTGGATCGAAAGGATCGTGGTTACGAGGGAAATATGAAAACAGTTGAATGATGCAAGTTCTCTTATGGAGGGAATTATCTGAGAGAATTATGGGAGGATAATATGAAAAGACGAACCGAAACAAGTTAACATCTAGTTATTTAGTAAATAAAAATCTGAATCAATAAACTTAGGTAAAGAAATAAAATTATGTATGTACCACGGGCGTTGACTAGTTCTAAAGTTCTCGGACGACAAAAGCCTCGGGCCAAAGCCCTCGGGCATTTTGACGCGGCTCGATCATTAGAACCCTTATAATGCCTTAAGTGCATAAATAATTATTTTATTATTTATTGGGATGTTATTGCTCGCCTTTGAGCCGGATCTAGATGTACACTGCTTCACCTGAATCGAGAGAATCGTGGTTCCAACGGAAATGTGAAAAAGTATACTGACGCTACATGTTCTCTTATGGAGGAAATTACGGGAGGAAAATATGAAAAGGCAAACAGAGTCACGTTCAAGTCTAGTGAATGAGTAATAATTGATTGATTTTTTCGTGTTTCTGGGCGGGTCAACTGCTTTGGTCATTAGTCCCGTTCCTTAGTGCATGTTTTTTCTCGGGAGATGGCGGTGATCTTCCTCCGCTGGATGGCTAGATCCGGCACCGACCTACCGTCCGCTAGTGAGGTTTCCCTCTAATCAGGACTCTCCCCCCGGCAGGGCACCGCCCCAGCTCTAAACTCCCGGCCGGTCTCCCGGAATATGTGATAATGTAATGCATGTTATTGTAAGTGTGTGTGTGTAATGGGAGAGGATAGGACAAGGTAGAGGAAGGACAGATCGCGCGCGCGGTCCGTGGCCCGTTTGTTAGGGTACTGCTCCGGCATTCGCCTGATGTTGATTGGAGAAACCCCGGAAAACTACCGATCAGAGCAGCCAGCCGCTAGAATTCTCCTCCAGACAGCGACTGAATTCGACCTAGCTGAATAGTTAGAGTCGAAAAATCTGCCACCGTCAGGACTCGAAACTAGGACCTCCCGGTGAGAGGCGCTGCAGTGACATCAGTTGATGCACTGAGCTACCGCTCCCGGTAATTAGTAAATAAGTAAATATGAATAATTAAATTAGATAAAATTAAATCCACTTGTATGTACTACGGCAGTTAACTGGTTCTAATGATCGAGCGGTTACAAAAAGGTCGAGGGCGTTTTGTCGTCAATCGATCGCTATAATTCTTAAAACGCCATTGGAACATAAATAACTATTCATTAACTAGTCATTGAGTATCATTCCATTGTTTGGAGCAAGATGCTACCGTGAACGACACGATAAACGGATGTGCACGACGTACTGTTGTGCGCGATATCCGGATATGTTAGGATATGCATGTAATTTCAAGTCGTGTGTCTTGTCATTTGTAACATACACTCATTATGTTTACTTAAGTGTGTTTTCTTTTTTTTTTTTTTTGGTGCAGTGGATTAACCACTTTACAGAACAGTTACAGAAAACTTTCACACATCGTACAATTTGCTATGTTTCATTACATTGGTCTACAAAAATAAACTATTTTCCTTTCACAAGAACGAAAATAACAGATTCTACAATTATTTTTAATACTGAATTCAAATATCATTTCAGTTTTCCCCCATCAGACAGGAGTTTGGTGTGATATTCATTTGAATTTTTATAATTTTTAATAAAATCGGTAACTAGCTATCCAATTCTAAATGATATACTACTTGTCCTGCCTTAGATTCTAACCACTCATTCTGTACCTAGGAAGTGGTAATGGTGGTTTCCGGGTATATTCTATACCTGGAATATTTCTCTTCTTGGTCCAACAGTAGTCAGTCAAAATTTTAGCACTACACTTGCCTTAATAACTGTTTTAATTGTAGAAATTTACTGATGAAAACACTCATCATGCTCATCGCTGAGAGCCCCAAGATTTTCCGAGAGGAAATCTAAATCAGAGTTTAAGGAGTGAATTTTCAAAGATGTGTTACATTCCATCGCTTTATAAGAATGCAGAAGATCAGCCACTATGTCCGATAATTTTCTGCTATATGGTTTCCAAGGAAATTGCAATATAATTTTTTGAAAGACTTCCAGGCTGCGTTTTCCAATGGATTTAACAGTTAAAAATGTTAATCAATCATTAATGATTGCATTTGTGGTTCTAGAAACCCTTTCCAATTTAGCAAATTTTCCAATGCACCACTTACTTTGGGAAATTTCTATTTCAAGTTCGAGAATTCATCAGAGAGTGTATCCATAAGTTTTACGAAATTTTTCATTCCTCCTAATTTTAAATGCAATAGAGGTAAATATATTCTTCAGGATTCACAATGAAGGTATGACATATTTTTGTGGACAGGGATTTCTTTGGTATTTAACAAACAGAAATAACAAACACTTAGATTGTCCTTCGGCCCCCTCCAGATCATACGAATTGAAAATGGAGTATGTTGTGCACAGTTTTTTTTATCAAGACAACAGTATTAACAGACAAAACATATTTTTGTGACCCAGCTCTTTTCAAACTCACGAACTTTACAGCCAAAATAATTATAATACTTTTCTGTAAGTGGCGTTAAATTTCACCTCTGAGTCTTTCAAGTCAGCTCACCACAAACAGCAGAAATTATCTGCATGATTTACAAACATTTTTGACATGATGAAAATACAAAACACAAAAACACAGCTTACCCAGCACACTTCCAAACACATAGGAAGGAAATATATTACTTGTGATATTCGTACTAACAAGCTCATAGACACTTCAGTCACTCACAGACACTTCACTGACACATCTTAGTGCCTGATTAACTGGTCTGAGCATGTCAAAATATGAATGAACGTGCACAGTATTGTCTGTTGGCGTTTCAGCATGATATCACTTTACTGATAATTTCTCAAAATACAGCCTCAATAAAATCACTACATATAAGGTAAAGTTTCGTCTGACAGGTCAAAGATATTGTTAAAATCAGATATTGAAAAGTAGCTGTCACAAAAAAAACTGTGCCTGTTGGAAAGTTCTGAATACACATCTGAATACAGTATAAAGAAACCACTAGATCCACTAATTAGATACCTTGTGAATAAAGCTTTGTAGAGCAGTGTTATTACGTATAAAGAGGGTGTTCCCTTTCAGTAGACCTAATATGAAGCTTGCTCTTTCCGTCTTGGAGGGAATCAGGTGAACGCGCCATTTGGCATAGTAACAGGTTTCTACGATTGAGCGGTCTTAGTGTAAGTTGGATAATGTAAACGGTGGATCCTGGGGGAAGGGGGGAGAGCCTCAAAAGACCTGGAGTTTTTGTTTGTTATATCCCTTTATTTGACAAAATTTATTTAAATATTTATGTTGGAATTATGTAATTATTAAAAAAATAATATTGTGTAGGATCGTATGTACACTATAAAAATATACGATTTTTGAAAAGAAAATAATGTTTGATTTCTAAACACATTTAACATTCTTACATATTCTTGCTATTACACTTCAGTACTAGCATTATTTTATAAATTTTCTTATCAACGAAAATCATATTTTCTCTTTCATTATTAAATTCCATTAATATTTACTTCTATTTTATTAAATACAATTTATTAAACTATCAAATATATTTTGACATATTACAGAAAATATAATTTCATTTCATAATTTTTAGTTGAATTACTGTTTACGCGATATAAATGGCATTTCATATCAGAAACGTATTTTCCACGATATTTAGAGTTGAGAGTATTACGTTGATGTAACGCGATGCTTCAACATTCCGGGAGCCTCGTGGCCTTTCCGTGTCGAAGTAAGTTTATTATATTCCTTCCCTTCTTGTCGCTAACTCCTCATTTTCCGGCCGGCGACTACCTTTATTTTCTCGGGAAGACAAAATGATCATTGCCCAGGGTCGTGAGGTAGAGGCGACCTGGCAAGCCTATTACAGTGTGGACTTTACAAAGTCTTTAAAGACCATGAATAATTTTGAACATACGTACGTATGTTGCGAAAATCATAAGCTTTATACTACATTTTAAAAATAGTTTGTGTTCTTTAAGAAGACTAAAATACGAAAAATATATAACGAGCACTATCGACTATCAAGTATTTAAAAGTTTCTATGTTGCGAAAATACTTTTATGTATTGTTTTAGTTTCACTGATATTCAGGTATCGTATTGAATAATGCATATTTAAATTTATTATTATTATTATTATTATTATTATTATTATTATTATTATTATTATTATTATTATTTACATTCATGTTATTGACTCATTACTTATCAATATGCGTGATTCGGACAAATTCGTTGAAATCGGTAACATATAAGTCGATAAAATAAAGAATGAATGTTTGTCGACATTAATTACTGCAAAAAATTATAAATCAAATTACTACGACTTCGAACAGCAGTCTGGAATTATAAAAGTGGGAATGGTAGTGAATAGAAAATAAGTTGTTTGCGCAAACATCTAATCCTCCTTTCACCTTCCTTTTTTCTTCCTCTTAATGCGTTCATAAACTCGATACCATATAGCATTGTGTTTACTTGAACATTTCCTGTATCATGTATGTAACCTCTTTTAAATCGTGTGCCCATCTTTCAGAGATCCCTGCTTACGCAGTAATTCTACACATATCTAGTCGTGATTTTGGAAGGACTATGAGGAGAGAAAACGCCTTCTCCTGGCACCTAAGAGAGGAATGCGCAAATAATGAGGAATAAAGCAGAAAGGATCGCCCACGAGACATGGTTCGGGAATATCTCCCATCCCCACCTGATGTATAGTTCCACCTTGGGTTGATATCGGCAGGTGGTAAAATTAAACGCTTTTTTACTTCCTAAACTTAAACGCTGGTTAACAGAATTTAGTAAATTATGTCGTAACTGTACACGATAAAACTCACTTTTTAACAAACATCAATGAGACGATATTACAAATAAAATATCACAGGTTTGCATGTATTTTATATTTTTTTAAATCATATTATTATCAAATATAAAAACTTTCTATTTGTTTTATAAACTTTACAGAAGATGGTATATTTATATAAAACCACCATCATTACAATTCAAAATAAGTAATTTTCAACTTGGCGTTTACTTTGAGCAAATGCTGAGATGGCCCCTTGATTTGCTTCTGGACGTAAATGTAGCTTCACTATGCGCACGTTTTGTTGAACTTTCCTTTGCTTGTAGTGGTAGTAGAGCTTAGGGTGAGTTTCTATTTTGTTAACAATACAGAAAAATTAAGTCTGTTCGTTTCTTTACCGTTAAAAATAAGTTTTCTATAATTTGGCAACGAAAATATTTAGTTTTTGAAATGTTAATCTCTCGCTTTTTAAATTTGTTGTTATTATTATTATTATTATTATTATTATTATTATTATTATTATTATTATTATTATTATTATTATTTCTTTCAACTATTAATAGTTAAATTGTTGGGAAGGGATTCTGAAACTCAAGAAAGCGTGCGCAGATGGTTTTCTCCCCCATACATCACATACAGTTTTTGACTGTTTTTTGACTAAATAAATAAATAAATACTAAGTATTGATAAAAACGTTACGCTATTCACGAAATATATTATTAAATATCAGAGTGTTTTTTACTTAACTACTACATTTCCAACACAATGTTAGTTTCTTTCATTATATTTTTTGCGAATTTAATTCACAGAGTCACTATAAAACGAGTTAAGAGGAATTCTTTGTTAATTCAACAGGATTTTTTCAGTTTGCAGAAAGATGGACATATTTCGTACATTTTGAATTTTTTCCGTCTGCGCGCAATTGTTTTTGACCACGCAAATCACCGCGACCGCACAGTGAGCGTGGCCGGGAATCAATAAGGGATGACGGGGCATGGCCCCGGGGGGTGCGGTAGGGGGCGTGGCGCGGGGCGGCGAGGCGGAGGCCGAAGTGTCAGATATTGCGGGCAGATGGCCGCGAACGCAAAGAGGTGGAGGCTTCATATTCGCCCTCGCGACTGCCGACTGTGCGTACCGTCGGCCCCTCCTCCGTCACTTCCCACCCCTCCCGCCCCCCGCCCTCCGCCCCCCGCCCTCCGTCCCCGCCCACCGCCTCTTTGCGACCGCCCAGCGCAGCTGGCGGCGGAGGTCTGGCGCGAAAAAGATCTGCGGAGAGGAAGCCCCGGGCGCGAAGAAGGAAATGAAGGAGCTCGTCGGGGAACGAGCAGTCAACAACGACCCGGGAGACGCAGGCGCGACGCCGCGCGATGCAACTACTCGTGTTACACGCAGTTATGAGAATCGCGAAGCACATGCGTAACATATCCGTCACCCACAGCAATCAAGGAAAGTGCCCACTCTCCAAGACGCAATATTTTGGTAGGTACGAGTATATACAAGATTATAATTTCAAATCCTTTTAAGAAATTGAGTAATAATGTTGATACTTTTATTACCATCGTTGACGTTACTGTATCGAATTCTCACGAACTTGAACAACCATTTTCTCTAACGACAAAAAATATTAATCCTTTAGAATTATCCAATTAATATATAATGTAAAAATGGTTTATTATCAACGAATTTTACGTTCATGAAGGGTCAGTATCAACAGCTCACTACAAAAAATCCACTTACAATATATGTACCTTACTTGACAACGTATATTCAAATGGTTTAAACAATTAAAATCGGTACACAATCTTAAGTTAAAAGTAATTTTTTCTGCTCCATAACTGTTTCTATACAATTAGAGATTATGCTGATCACCAAAAAGAAAAATAATGATTTTTTAACAAAATAATGATACATTATAATGCATTAGTTAATGTATTAGTTAACATTCGTACAGAATAATTAAAAAAAGACTTAATACGCCTATAACAAGTACATTAGCTCCCTCGTCAATGTTCTCCATCTCTACACTGAAAGAAATGACCATCGCACTCACAACTATAAACCTATGACTACGTGTTTTCCAGTTGTGGCAATTGATTTATACATTGTGAGAATAATCATCACAGATGACGTGACGGTGGTTGATTATTCATACTTCCAAGCCATGAAGGTTGAAAAGTACGCGGGGCCTGTAACCACCCAATTAATTCACATTACGTTCTACGTGGTTGCCGCTAGAGCGCATGGTATTTCCGTCCAAAGCGTGGTAACATTGTCCAACGTCATACGGCGGGAAGTCCATTCCGCGATTGAAAGCGGCAGTTGCTGCATCCGTGAATCCATTCGGCTGTGTGTTGTGAGGTCGTACTGTGTTATAGAGAAGTGTGTGTTAGTTTCTAAGCAGGAAAGAATGAACTCTGAGTGCAGAGAAGTACTAACAAAATTTGACTGACAAGTTTGCTGGTAATTGTAAATACTATAACTGTGTAATATTGAATACGGAGACCATACTTTGTTTAAATGTTCCGATTTCGAAACGGGTATATTTTAGAAAGATCACGTCAAGTTGTTATAGAAATAGAATGCACACGTTTTTCTATCCTTTCCTTTGTTCCCCACACTGTAGAATGGGGACATTCCCATGGTGTTTTATGTTCAGCCTTCTGTCCGTTTGAGGTTAGCACTGAAATTTGTTTCTATTTGCATGTTTCCAATACCTATCTTCTATTGTAAAATAAATGATAGCGACTATATTTTATAAAATTTTCATTTCATTTTGAACCAAACTTCTAATTTCATAATCAGAGTGTCTAATATATTGTTTAAATAGTTAATTTATATGTATTCTATAGTTTATTTTATTTAGGAAGCTGGGATGGATAGGGCGAAGAAACGGTTGCAAGTGAACGAAAAGTGATCTGACCAAAATTACAAAATCAAACAAACAATACTTAGTTCAATTATTTTCCCAACAGTTTCAAATCACCAGAGTATAATGAGTGCATAAATCAAAAAGTAGAAATTCTTCTTTTAACTTCTGTCTATTAGTATTTGAAACAAGAAATTTATTTGGGAAGCAATGATGCAAAGTTAGAATTTACATAGTTGTCTTACTTGAAAATCAATGTATGAAAAATTAACATTTTAATAATTAAAATCATAAAAATGTAGACTACAGTAGAAATCACAAAGGAAATAAAAGCATTATTTTATGATAATTGGATTGTCCCAAAAGTATAAACACCAGACAAGTTTATACATCAGACTTTTTATTTGTTGGTTATTTTTAGAAAAAGTTCATATTTTTTTCCAATCCTGATCATGTAATTGTGAACTTCATCTAGATAGCAGAGATTAATATGTATTATAATGCTATTCTCTTGCTAAAAATATCTTGACACAATTTCCATCACTGTATTGTTAGAGATGCTTGATGTTTAGGGTAGGACTGGAATCATTGAATGAGGTGGGAATCGGAACAAAAAGGTCAGAGTAAATAGAGAAATATGAAGAAAACAATCAAGCAGCAGAAAAAAGGAAGTAATGAATTTTAGAGAACAGTAGTATGAATACAAAATTATTACTTTGTTTTCTGTTTTTAGTTTATACAAGACGTTTTGGAAAGGACTGCAATAGGTAAGTATGTTCGCGCTTTTCATAGAAAGAGTGGCTGGAACCTTGCAACCTTGCAAACCCTCCTTGTAAACTTGCTGAGCTTGTCCTTTATACTGAATATAGAGTCAATATAAAACATTGTTAGAGTATTGAAAATATACATTATATATAAGTCTTACAGCTTTTACCTTAATTGATTTTAGTAAATTTGATTGTTAATTCAATCTGTTATTAATTATTATTATTAACTACAGTTTTGAAATAGTAAGAATGGAAGGAAGCATTTGAAAAATATATGTATTAGCAAATTCATAGAAATAAGATTTTTTTTTCTTGCAGAATCTCCAAATCAAGATTTTTGGAACATGCAAATTTGATAGTTCAGTGAGTGGCCTAAAGCATGATTAAAAATTTCCAAAATATTTAAATGAAAATTTAAATTATTGTGTACTTTTTGAGTAGTTATTTACAGTAAATGTATTATTGTGTAGATATTACAGTATATTCTTGTGAAAAGAACTAAGGTGGGTTCATCAGATTCTCTCAAGATTATCTCTAAAAGAAAAAGAAAAAATGAATAATAATTTTAAGGACTGCATATGTATGCAATATGAAGTAATGGAAATATTAGGTAGAAATATGATCTATTTTAGGATCATTGCATTGCTATCCCACAAGTATTAAAAAAATTGTTTATACAAAATACATTTTGTAGTCATTTAAAAAATTAAGATTCTTTTCCAGAACATGATTGTAAAATTGTAAACATTATTTAGTTTGCAGGAATCATATGGATTTTAAAGCTCTTTTAATTCTAAAATAATATGACACAATATCCACTGTTAGGGATGGTTTAATGGAAAGGGCTGAAATCTTTGATTGAGGTGTAGTAAAGAATGACTTAGCTCTCGGTAATTAGGTTCCAGATAAAATGAATGAAATCCTTTCTAGATGAGTGTATTGAATGTTCTATGTATGTTGGGATTTTACCACAGATGCTTGCTGATTTTTTAAACTAATTTGTCATTTTATTTGATATAGGGAACTAATACATTCACCAGCTGTCTTTCTGAAGGTGAGTATTTGATACCAAATGCATTCTAGCAGCTACAGATATCATTTGAGATAGAAATTTCTAATACTACTGCGCAGAGTGTGTCAGGATATAGTCATGAGATTTGTTGGAATAAAAGGATTAGAGTAAATAGTAAATTTGAAAAAAATTTGAAGAGAATAATCAACTCTCAGGAAGAATGTAGGTAGTGAATTTTAGAGAATCAGTAATCTGTTATCTGAAATCCCAATTTTTTTTCTGTTTTCAGTACACAAGGAACTTTTGAAGATCAGCTTTTGCAGATGTAGGAGATCCTACCATATCCATTTGAAGGTGATTAGCAAAAGTATGCACCTGTGATATAAACTGTTTTCAAGTTATTGGTGACGCAGAAGTCTTTGGAAGCACAATTCAGAGCGCATACATGGCTAATAAAATTAACTGTATTATTATTATTATTATTATTATTATTATTATTATTATTATTATTATTATTAAAAAGCTTTGTGTATTTGCGTAAAGATTTGAATAAACCTATTTTATGGGTTGACTATTGTGACTTTTGTACCTGCAATCATGCCTGCTTGCCCAGAATGCAGGAATACATTCAACGATATAAATAGTTTGTGCATGCATCTGATAACTGGCCACAGTATTGATAAAAACAATACTTTTAGATGCCATGAAGACGCAGGTTTTTGTGTTTTTTGGTTTGGTTTAATGTTTTTGACAGTGACTATGATATTTATTTGACTAGAAGATTTCCATGTGTGCTCATCCACTAGTGGTGCCAATAACATAATTTCAGAAAAAATTAAATTGTGATTGCTGGATTTGAAAGAAGCATTCTCATGTGAAAATGTAATTGCATTGTTTTAACTCCATAATTATAAAGTTTCTAATATGTATGTTTTTACTATGAGAAAATTTACAGTATTCTCAGATTCAAAACTGGTATCTTACATTTCAAGATCTCTTGGAATTGAGATAACCTAATTACGTTTGGATTCATTGAATTATTTTTGTCCTAGGGCCGCGAATGAGCTCTTACTTGTAGCAATGTTCATTGTGAAAACTATAAAAAGATAATGTAAATAATTATTTCAAATACAATGTAGCATTTATTTCTTTGTATCCATCAAGTGTTTATTTCTCACATGAATTTCCCAAATTTGTCTATTTCAATTTTTTTCACATTTGTTCATATTCCTGTTTGTGGTTTTCATGCCAGAAAAGCTAAGCTGATTACAGTAATTGATTTTCTATCTATTAATTAATTTGGACCGTTGTTTCTCTTGAGTCATTTGCAATATGTTTTCAATATGTAAAGGTTAAAATTGATAAATTAGTTTCATGAAATGTAAAAATTTTAACATTCACATATCGATGTGTGCTGTACGATTGTGCAAGTACGGTTGTGCAGTACAAGTTGCAAATGACTAGGTGAAACAAGGGACTTAATAAATTAATATAAGACATGAATTAACAACTATCGTATTTAAAAATACTTTATATTATTGCGTTTTGCTTAATTTTCTGTTGATTTGTGTATGTCGGGGTCTTAAGAGAAAACTTGCTATTAAATGTTAGAAGTGGAAATATTTGGCAAAATAATATGAATGAAATTATTTCAGATTTAATTTTTATTTATCTAATTCTATTCAGTAAGTGCTTTTAGTGCGATGTTTAAAAAAAATATTTTAAATTTAAATTGTATAAAGTATTGACTACAAAACCAACAATTTAAAACTACAGGTACGGATATAAAACAAGGTACGCAGTACATGTAAACAAGGGTTAAAGCAAATTTTGCGTTTTTGCTATAAACATATTTGTAGGAACTGTAGCTTAAAAATATAGGTTGTGGAACCTCTCACCGAAGTTCCGAGAGAGTCAACCACGAACTGCAAACATTTTGTTGTTCAGGGGACTACGTGAACAAGGGAATCAGGAGAGACAGCGGTGATTCAGGGCACCACAGAGGGTCACACACGGCGCCTACGGTGCGTCAACCACAAAAATAGGCTGGGCCAAATTTTACTATTGATTCTGGGTGGGAGAACCTGTTTTCAATATACTGCAGTTCTTTTTTCAGTGAATCAGTTTTTTTCTCCAATTTCCCTGATCCATTGAGCCAATGCTGAGATGGCCCCTTGTTTTGCTTTTGGACATAAATGTAGCTTCACTATGCGCACCTTTTGTTGAGCTCCCTTTTTGCATGTTATGGTAGGAGTAGAGCAAGGGGTGAGGTACTACTTTGTCAGCAATGCAGAAAAATAAAATCTCCAGTTCGTTTACCGATGCAAATGAGTTTTCTATTACTCGAGAACGAAAATGTTTAGATTTTCAAATGTTTCTCATCTCGGACTTCTTAAAATTTTATTATTATATATTTAATTTATTTTTTTTTAAACTTTTATTCATCTTTCATCTATTTATAGTGAAATATTGGGAAGGGATGCTGGAACCCAAGAAAACTTGCGCAGCTGATCCTCTCCCACATACGTCACATGCAGTTTTTACTGTTTTTTACTAAATAAATCAAATCAAATTTAAAATGCTAAAAGCATATTTTGCACTTGTAAGATGTGAAATAGTAACTAAATAAAAGAACGAGAACATTAAAGAAGAAGAATGACATTACGAAATTTGAACCGGGAGCGGTAGCTCAGTGTATCAACTGATGTTACTGCAGCGCCTCTGACCGGGAGGTCCTAGGTTCGAGTCCTGACGGCGGCAGGATTTTCGATACTAGCTTTTCAGCTAGGTCGAATTCGGTCGCTGTCTGGATGAGAATTCTAGAGGCCGGCTGATCTGATGCTGGAGGAGAATTCTAGCTCTGATCGGTAGTTTTCCGTGATTTCTCCGATCAACACCAGGCGAATGCCGGAGCAGTACCCTAACAAACAGGCCACGGACCGCGCGCGATCTTTCCTTCCTCTTCCTTGTCCTATCCTCTCCCCTTACACACACACACTTACACTAGCATGCACTACACTACTACTACATATTCCGCAAGACCGGTCGGGAACTTAGAGCTTGTCCCGGCTGGGGCGGTGCCCCGCTTGTGAGAGAGTCCTGGTTAGGGGGAAACCCCAGTAGCCGACGATAGGTCGGCGCCGGATCTCGCCATCCAGCGGGGGAAGATCACCGCCATCTCTCGGGATAAAACATGCACTACACTAACGGGACTAATGACCAAAGCAGTTGACGCGCCCGGAAACACGAAAAAATCAATCGATGAATCAACGAAATTTGAAACAGGAATAATTAAATAAAACACTAGACAATATATTATTGCCCCTCATAAAAAACTTTAAATATCAAACTGCAAAGATATTATAATAATAATAGTAATAGTTGTTGTAATAATATTAATAATAACAATAATGATTATAATATTAATTTAGAAATTTTTCTTTAACAGGCACGAGGAACTCGCTAAATTTCACGAAAAGGGGGCAATAGGCTTAAGTGTTCTGGTGTGCATTCGGACACCCCCTATTTTGAGATGAGCTCAGTTCTTTAAAATCATTTGAAAACAGGAGACGAAAAATAGCTGTTCAATTACTGAAATAATATCAGCAACCAGAAGCAATCGACAGATGCTGGATCGCGGCGGGTGATGGGACAGACGCAATCGAAGCGAACCGCCAGGCTCCGATTGCACTGGAAGCGAACCAGGCGGGCGGCCGCCGGAGAAGCGGAGGCAACGTAGAAGAGAAGTTACGAGTGGTCAGAGGTTGCGAACGGCGAAGCGCGAGGTGGAAGCGGAAAATTGCGGGAGAGCTGAGACGGGATTGAAAGGGCGACGGGAGGGGAGGATCGAAAGTCAGAGTGACAGCGCTGAGGGCTCACGACGAGGCAGACGAACACAATGCTGAGAGCGACAACACACGGCCGAAAAATCACGCAAGAGGAATGGAGCTACACCGTAATCGAGAACAGATGTGAAAATCAATTTGGACTTTCTCCAGGGTAAGTCGATTATACACTATGATGTGTAAATCTCGAACCATATTGTAGACTGTGAGAGTGCTGTAAGAAGTATTTTACGTCAGAATTTTCAACCGGAGTGGTAATAAAAACCGAGGGGTGTGGTAAATTTGTATGCCTAAATGTACAGTAACAATACATAAAATTGGTAAATGTTTTATACTACTTTCTTATATTAATGACCCATCTGCCAGGAGATATATTTATAGTGTTATAGAATCTTGCGTTGCATACTGGCAGGTTTTTGTGAATTGCTTTTCGACCCACGTAGAATGAATTTACAAGCATTTTGAACTATTAGAACATCCGTTGGAGAAAAGTAACACTTATCCATTTAAAAAATATTTTCCTAAACTCTCATTGCGCAGAACATCTTGCTTTTTACTTTCTCTGGTATTTACGTAATACACAGAAAGTATTGTAATGCTGCAGCAAAAACGGCGATTGTTCGACAAAAACCTGGTGTTGTGGTACCCTCAAAACGAAAAGTGGAACAATCATGTTCCTATCTGTAGTAAATTACTCCCTCTAACATGTGTATTCAGAATTCACATTCTTGCGGGTCATTAAAACCGAAAAATTGGTTGACGGCAAAATGTCTCTTCCTCTTAGCCCATCCGTCTGTGGTTAACGCTTGTGGTTAATCGCCTAAAGTCGTTTGGACAATTTTTTCAAAATTGATATACACGCACCAAACTGGCCAAAATAGAAATCCTGCGAGTCAAATGAATATTTTAATTTTTGAGGATGCTGATAGGGCACTGCATATTAGCTGTGTACTGTAGATTGGAACACCTACTGTTGCAGTGGCTATCACCTCGCTTTCTTAACTCTCTCTCTCTCTCTCTCTCTCTCTCTCTCTCTCTCTCTCTTTCCCTCTCTTTCCCTTTTCCTCTCTCTCTCCCCCTCTCTCTCTCGCTCGTTAGAAGGACCTGAATGCTTTTTAGGATATGCATTCGAACCTCTTTTCTGAAATTGTGTGATTACAGGAAGTTACCATTAACAGGGAAATAAGTGCGTGGTATACTAAAGACATAATTAAACATTAATTGGAAGTTACCAACAAATGTGATCAATGAATACTCTCTCACAAAAGAAAAGAACGTAGTGAATATACTGTAGATATGTTGACATTAACTAGAAATTGGCAATTAAAGAGATTAATGAATTCCTCTCTTATAATACAAATAGAGATTGTGATTACACCGTGAGCCATTACCAATTGTTATTGACTGAATGGAAAGATGTTACCTTCAAGACATTTTATCATCTGTTATTAATAGTAAACAAAAACAAAGTTGCATTATATAAGATCTAACGTCATTCTGTTGATCTTGACCTTGAATTAAATATAATGTGGATCTCTTGAGGGTAGGTCAATAAAAGACAAGTTCTTTTTACAATGCCAATGTTTCGGCCATTTATTTGACCTACTTCAGGGCTATATTTATAGCCCTGATTGTACATTTATAGCCCTGAAGCAGGCCAAATAAATGGCCGAAGCCTTGGCATTGTAAAAAACAACTTGTCTTTTATTAACCTACCCTCAAGAGATCTACATTATGAGATGTAACGTGAACTCTGACGAGGCATTAGTCACGTCAAAGGTGGGGTTGAGCACGTTGTCTGCACATGTAGTGCCAAGCGTTGACACGGATAGCGAGTCCAGCGGTCGCGTTACCTTCGCGCGGGGCGCAAGGAAGGATGGTGGTAGCCTCGGAACAGGCGTGCGAGTATTGATATACTGGTCGTTGACATGGATAAATGGCATTGCAATTAATTGACACACATGACTGCCAGCACACACACACACACACACACATTGACAACGGTACAAACTGCACATTACATACTGAATGTAGTACTTGGGCACAAGCATTCTCACAAGTGGAAATAATGCACTCTCACAACTGGTTCTCGCATGACGCGATTGCAAGTAGGAGCATATCAGATAATTATGTAGGATAAAATTAACTGTTTAAGTCAGTCGTTGCAGTCAATTGAAACATTTGAAATATTAATGCACCAGTTTGGGATAATGTACATGTTATAAAACAGTTTGTAATATAGTTATTTAGAATCTAGCATGTGGTTGAATTTACATCACGCCATATTGAAATAAGTTTGTGAATTCTCACACACATGTACATATGACGTGAGTTGTATATAAAGACGAAAACATTGTATAACAGTATGAAACTGAAGCGCACAAGCAATTGACTGAAGTATTACTGTTAAATTGTGTAACTTCATGGAGCCATGAGGGTGTGCAGTCTGAGGGCGAACTCGAAACAGACCGTTCGGCGCGAGTCCCAAAGCGCAACAGAACTTTTCGGTGCGAGCTCCAATGAGCAACTGACTTTGCCGCAAAGCGGCAGGGGTGTCGAGACTTTGTGCCGCGACTGCCTCAGTAAATAAAAGAATTTGGATGTTTTAAGCAACATATTGCAGAGAAAAGACAAACATTTTGGTTGCAATAAAATAATAAGGCGTGCCAACCTTACAATCAGGTAACAGGATCGTAAATCTACATTTACGATGCGTACTGTATTTAATATATTTCTTCACAAATAAAGCTTTGGATTGTACCAAAAGGTGGTTTTTATGAAGTCTGTACATTTTCCATTTTTTGTCAAAGATAATTCCCAAATTTTTTATTAAACTGTGTTATCGAATAGCGCAAAGGACTCCTAAAAATGGAGCATCACAAAGGTATTGTAATCCTTCAGGAAAGGTAATATTTTTTTACTTTCTCGCCTTACTTCCTAAGAAGAGAAAGCATTGTAAATTAGTAACTTTCCGACAAATAAAACTCTCTTTACAGACCTCTGATAACGAAAAAGAGAAATAATATTGTTCCTATGTATGGCAAATGACTTCCTGTAACACTGTAGTCATAATTTATGTTTTACAGGTCCTCAATACCGAAAAATGGATTATCGGCCAAAAGTCTATACGTCAGTGGTAAACGCTAGCGCCTAAACCGTTCAACCGTTTTCTAAACATTGATGTTAATACTGACAGATTTGAACTAACTCAAGGTCCTGCAATGTTTATACGTATATATTGATTTTGGAAGTATTTTGCATAATGGCTCAACATTTTCAATTTTTTTCCAAAAATGCTAGTGACAGGACTGCCCCACGCACCTCCTTCTGTTTGAAAAGTTTTGTAGGTATTATCTGAAAGTATCAGTTCGGTACTACCTGCAACTGTGAATGTAAACGTGCTTTCACGTAGTGTCTAGATACAATGCTAAAATGAGTTACGAGTTAGAGGTTTATTTAATTAGAATGTTACTTGAAGAATTATGGACTGATAAAGAGTATATTGATGCATTTGATTGTGATAAACTGAATAATTGTGGGGAACTCTTTCACAACTAGTGACAGTGAAATAAGCGGTGATGAATCCTGTGAAACTCGTCTGCATTTCAGAAGTATTTCAAATAATGCGAATAACAGTTACAATGAAAACAATAAACAAACACAATGGAACAAATGTCCTTAAGAAAATATTGAAACAAAACAAAAAAACATTATAAGTCATATTCCCGGCTAAAAATAACTGCGAAAAATACTAAATTGACTTTAAATGGTCTTTCATAGTTGTTGATGAAATAATTATAAGACATTTGAGTACAACCACATACACCGCTATTTATAGAGGCAGCATTGCAGGAAATTATTCGAAACAGCATAGGGCCAACTTTTCACTACAGCTACCTGTGTCACCTGTTCATTTACTTCGTTCTCTAAGCGGACAGCAGACGCCGTGGTCCTCAATCGTTTACGGTCGCACCTCATTGCGGATGGATGAACGGACGCTCCTTCCAGCGTTCTTACTTTCGCGAAAGATAAAAGCAAACCTCGTTAACTAGATCTAGAAACGTGCGAACATGTCTCATCTACAAAATACCTTTCCGTTGTCGATAAGCTTGCGCTGTGCGTTATGGACGTCCGTGATCCCTCCTTGTACGCAACCCCGTATAAATCGTTTCTTTCCAGCCTTTCATAACAAGGCGCGCTAAGCGCTCGTAAAGCGAGTTCGCGCGGTGGCCGCGGGCGGCGTTGCAGTCGCGTTGCGGCGGTGGCGCCGCGTGGCGGACGGGAGGTGTCGGAGGCAGCCGGGGACGCTGCGAGGGACAGCCCGCCGCGGCCGCTCTTCGGCAGCGCTCGCGGAATCAATCGGAGGTGCCGCCGCCGCGCGGGTCACAAACACTGGGAGGGGAGAGGCGGAGGCAGGATCAGAGGACGTGGAGCGAAATGTGCGAGGAGGCAGGAAGAGAGACAGGGAGGGGAAGACGCAGGCCAGAGGGAGAGGGAAGAGAGATGTGAGGGAGCGAGCGATGGGAGGGGAAGAGCGTGGCGGAGGCGGATGGCAGGTGGGGGAGAGGCAAAGGAGATTAGGCTGTAGATCCGGGGGACGGGGAAGCAGTAGGTTGAGGCGAGGTGAGGCGGGGGATAGCGGAGGAAAGCGGGAAAGGCAGGGAGAGACGTGAGAGGGGAGAGGCAGGGAATCCGGGGAGAGGCCGGGAACCCGGGTCAGGGGTGGGGGAGGTGACGTGACGCGGGGAAAGTGGTGTGAGACGAGAAAAGAGGGGGAGGCAGAGAAGGCGGGGAGGCGGTAGACGGGGAGAGGCGGGGGACGTTGGGGAGGCCGGGGAGACGGAAAGAGGCGGGGGAGGTGGGGAAGGCGATATGAGGCGGGGGTGAGAGGGGCGGGGAGGAGGTGAGGCCGGGGAGAGGCGGGAGGAGACGTGTGTGGCGGGGCAGGCGGGGGATGCGAGGGAAGGTGATGGCGGGGGAGGCAGGGAGATGGAGTGGCTGAGAATCCAGGGGGTGGCCGGGGGAGCAGGGGAGAGGCAAGTAGGCCGGAAGGGCGTCCCTTGGTGAGGGTGGGGTGGCGCCACTTGCAGCGCTATCCCACTCCCCTCAGCCCCCGAGACACATACGCGCCACCTTTTGTGGCTCGTCCTCGGCTTCAAGTGGGAAAATGCACTGTGTTCGTTCCGGAGCCATTGATTTCCAGCTACGTCATAGAGGCTGGGGTATATTGCGTTTTAAATTCAGACCAAAATTGTGGGTAAACAAGAATTTCCTCATTCAAAAGAAAATATTGACAGCTACTAAAAACAACTATAATGCCAAAACAGGTTTTAGACATCAGTCAGCAGCGGCAACTGTTCCTTTACTAGGTTCTCCAATAGATTTTCAGATTTCTTGCAATATTCAGCTTCTAAGAACGTTTCTAAAACATGAACAGTGAAACTAGAGGTAGTTTCGTGATGAAAGGCACTTTTAATCGAGTATAGAAATAAGGTTTTTGAACTACTTTCAACCGTGAAGTTTCGGTGGTTGCGACAAAAGTGTTAAAAGCATAGTTAAAATTTCCTGATTAGCTTCTTGAGATATATCTTAATTTTTCTGAAATTATTTTATCATTACTGATAAGAGTAACGCTTACACGTGTATCTCTCTGACCAGACTGTGTAAGAGAAGGGAATTTTGGAATTATAAAAACGTTCAGATGGTAACAGATTTTTTTATCAAAACTCGTAGTAGTATCTGACTTGAATCTTACAGTATGAAACTAGTGAAGTCACAATAGCAAATAACTTCTCGAATTATTTGCAACATTTGCAATTTTCGAAAGTTAAGAAAATTCAATGCAAATCAGGTCCGCACCGCATTTTATGCGCCCTTTGATCCATTCGATAAATAAATAAATAAACATTTTGTAGAAGTTGTTGAGAAAAATATAAATTGGTCATGATTTACGCAAAAATTACACAAAAACTACTCGTTTTCTCAAAAAATTGTAAATGAATTCATTTAAAGCACTAATGTTTTACTTCCTCGCCTACAATATACTTTGATCATAGTATTAGGGAAGTATTGCAATGATGCAGCAGATTGGTGATTTTTCAATTTTTCGAACGCCAATCTTGGATTGTGGGGCCCTGGTAACCAAAAGATGCGTGACCTTGTTCCTCTATGAACGTATATTCCTCTAATAATGTCAAAAAGTCAAACTTCATGTTTTCTAGATTCTTGATATCGAAAATTTAATTGACGACAAACCATCTGTCCGTCTCTCTCTCTGTCCGTCTATTGTCTCTCCGTATGTGGACAACACTAACCCTTAAAACGTTAGGATGATTTTCTTCAAAAAATATTCTCTTTGATCGTCCTGAATGAACTAGAGACCCAGATAGTTTAAAGCGGGGAATTTGAGGGGCCTTGCGCATGCATAATCTAATACATTTGCAATGTTTTCTTAAAAATGCCCCAAAAGTTTGTTTAAAAAATGTCCTCAGATAGGGTAAAGGACGCTTAAAAATGATGTAGGTCTGATTTTCCTTGAACTCTCACGATTGTCGAAAATGCTATATGTTAAATATTTTAACATAAACAGGATTCTAATTCAAATTCAAATACATCAATAGCTAAGTGTAGTAACAGTACAACAGTTGTTTATATATCAAGAATATCAAAAATGTTTCTATTTCATATCGCCAAAGGTAAATAGCAAATATTTAATGGCGGGCAGCCTCCTTATTGGTGACTTGCTGTTGCAAGACGTCATTTGTATTATAAATATTGCGACGGAACACACGTCGTGGCCTTCCCTCCGACGCGCCGCGCATAATACAACTCTGTTGCGAGAAGGAGTCGTTAGCCCTAAGAATGTGTGAGATCGCGTGGGCGTTACCGGCGTCGTTCGACAGTTCACTGCCGTCCCGACGTCAGACCTCTCGAGTTGTTTCGAATCGCTTGCCTGGATGAGGCTTATGCCTGAAAATGCACCTGGGTGGGAAATACGGGCAGGTTTATACTCAAAGCAAAACACTTGTGGCTCTGGCATACAAGGCTGTATATTCTACAATCAAGGAATGACAAAAACAAAAAAAAACACACACACAAATTCAACAAAAATAGCCCTTGACAAACAATCACGTACAGAACGCGACCTTCGTGCTCGGAAATGAATATTCGGAGCAATTATTGCTACCTCTCTTCACAATAAATCACCTTATTTCATCATTCATTTAATGAATTGTACTTTATACACCATTTGGTGCAGGCATGCCTTGGTCTTAAGGACCCAAAGAATACAAAGTTGAACCTTCCTACTCTGAATTGCTTTCATTCCTGACAAATGGTTATTAATCCATAATACACTTCAATCACTACTTCTTAAACAAAACTCGGCACAGAGCAAAATTAATCGAACTATTTACAACACCCCTTTCTAACACTTAATTAATTGGGTGACTTGTTTAACGTGAATTAATCATTTCTGTTCTTAACATGGCTTTCATTCAAGAGTTCCACACATCAACGTTCACAAATGTGGCTTGAAATACCTAATGTTTGAAAGCTTTTAAGAAACAAACAGTGTGGTTTAGCGTCGTTCAATTACATTTCTTTCGTTTCTGCAACCGTCTGTCGCACGGGTACTCACGCTTCTCCAATGAGGTTTTACGTAAACTGGCCTAGTCGAGTGCTGCGAGCGGCGCCTTGGCGCCTCGGCGTTTGGGGACGTGACGATCGCGCCCTACGCGACCTCCGGGGCTCTCGCTGCGCTGGCCGCGACGGCTCGTGCTGGCGACGCGCCGGGGTAGCCTGGCCTCCACGATCCTCCGCCCCTCCTTCCGCTGCGTCTCCGTACCAATTTTCTCGGCCGGGAAGTGCCTCGGCCTCGCCTCTGCGCCCGTCTTCCTTCCCCAACACAAATGCTTCTCTGGCGGTGTTTTCAGGAATGGTTATCGCCTTGGCTCCTTGCTTCGGTGATGTGACGTAGCGGCGATGCAGAAAATTGTTCGGCGTACGCCGGAAAAGAGTCCGATTCAGCCCTCACTGAATTCACATAATTCGCTCCCACTGATACACGTTTCTTTTCCGTTGTGAGTTATCAACAAAAAACGAGTACAATGTTCGTTCTCTTCCCGTATTCGGATGAAACAATCTCGCGTGAAGTTCACTGCTAGCGACTCGCGACCGGTTTCTCTTCACTAACCGTCACTTATAACGGTTTTTACGTGATTTGTGAGACGCGTTCCGCAGCGATCCGTCCTCCACCGAGATTTTTCTGAGACCCCTTCAACTTTCAACGGAAAAAATTTCTTGCCGTTCGCTTCCCTCGTTTTTCGGATACCGGCCAATCACATGATCTCGTTCCCAAGCTTATCTTTCGAATTTCTTATTCGTGGACAAGCGTTTCGCTCGACGCGGCCGCGGCCGACGTCAGACAGTGACGGGGTTCTCGCGCCGAGTTCAAATTAGCGAACTGCCGAAGACGGTATTTGGGGAATTTTTATATATGGTCCGGCCCGTTACCAGGGCGTATATTCGAGCTCGTCTCAATATTGACGCACAGAGTATGAACATTAAGTCTGTACGCACAGTTGGCGGAATAAGACAATATAATATTTGCATTTTTCAAAAAAACAATCGAATGTTTTTCATTCTTTGGGTAATTTACCCCATTTCCTGGTTTTCTGTCGAAACGACAGATACTTCTTTACCATCCTGCGCGCTTTGGAAATATTGTAAAAATTTTAAAATTTTTGCTGAGTCTCTGGATATCGAAACAAACTATACGACATTGTATATACCTCTAATGTGGCTGAAGGCTACATAATTTTCTTTCAATATCTGTGGGCATTGGAAATTGGTAATATAGAAACTGATAACCGAAAAGAAAAAAGAATATAAAATTAATTACTTAACATTTGTATTGTACCATTTTCTAAAACGAAATATGCCTGTAACAAATTATGTACTTTAGCTGCTAAATCGGTGTTTTTTCAAGTTTCGCTTTATCCACTGAGAAAATGTTGAGGTGACCTCTTGACTTACTTCTGAACATTCATGTAGCTTCACTATGTGTACGTTTTATTAAGCGCTTCTTTTGCTAATTGTATTAGAAGCAGAGTCGGAGTATGGATTGTTATTTTGTTAGTAATACTATAAAATAAAATCTGTACTTCGCTTACCAATGCAAAGAAGTTTCCTAGAACTTGGAAGCGAACGTTTCTAGTTTCAAATATTCCCAACCCTACTTATTGTTATTCATTTATTCACCATTCACCTATTAAAATAACGGAGAATGTTTTCTAGAGCTCAAGAACACGTGTGCAGTTTTATACTTCTTTCCTATACGTCAATAGAGTTTTTGACGAAGATAAATCACATCGAGTATTAAAACCGCAGGGCCTTGTATAGTGCAGTCTGCCGTGTGAAAATATTCCACACCACAATGGAAAAGCGAGTGATAGGTTTTATCCGTAACTATACATTATTTTTGAATTAAGCTTAATATATTTAATAAATGAAGTGTTTTGAATACTGAAAACTTTAGGTCTTCAAACAAAGCTTAAATTCAAATTATTCTAGTGGAAAAAATAGTAGAACAAATAATGAAACATAATGTTTAGACTTTTTTATTCCCAAAATATTTATAAATTAAAATTAACAAATTGGAAGCAGTGTATGAATTAAATGTTTTTTACTTTATATCAATTCCGTAATACCCGCCTCCCCTTTATAGTATTTGAAGCTTCTCCCAGTTGAGGCGGTGCCACGGTGGGAAGAGATACCTGGTTTGGAAAATCCCCTCAAGACGACGAAGGTCGGCGCCCGATCAGCCAACCAGCGAGAGAATATCACCACCACATCCCACGGCATAACATTCACTACACTTACGGAACTAATGATCTTAGCAGTTGACGCGCCCGGAATCACTAATCTATCAATAGACGTATTAATGGGTTTATATTTCAATAAAACTGAAAGATAGCCTCTGAAATCTGAGATAAAACTAATTTTGAGATTGAGGTTCAATCAGTAAGTAAATAGGCAGTTGCTTGACCAAGCACCAAGCGCGACTTCAGCTTTAATTTTTTGTAGTTCATTGAATTATATCCTTTGTCAAAGAAAAGCTCTTCAAGTCCTTGGCTTTTACTAAATAACTAGTTGAATGTGGCGTCGCCGACGCTGTAAACTGTTTTAAAAGTATATTCATGTGTTGAAAATTTCTTGCATACTTTATTTCTTTCATGCCTAGCTTTGTTCAAATATGTTCTTACAGTAACTGGCAATGGACTTATCAATGAATCGTAGTAGCTGTTAATGTTATACTTCTGTTCAAAATTATCCAACACCCAATGGCCTTGAATATTACCTCTATACGGGATATGAACAGGTAATTTTGCAATTTCAAAATTATAATGGCCGTAAAAATACTTACAGGAATGAACAATGCGAATAGTTAGAATTTAGCACATCTATATTTTTAGGTTTTGTTTCCTAATATGAACATAAATCATCAACTGTAACCTGTTCTTCTGCGTTATTCTCTACTTCTATTATAAGATCATTCTCAATTAGTTCGGAAAATTCTCACGGTAAAGCTTCTACAACTACACTGGATTCCCCTGAGTTGCTTAACACATTTTCTTCCTAATTTTTTAAGATTTTAAAACTCCACAAACTCAGTCTGATTTGTTTTCTGAAGGCGAATATTCATAAACATTAATGGTTAATATTTTGTATATTTATGTGAATAAGTTTTAAGTCGCATTATTTGAAAATCGATCTTTGCACTCTTAAGAAATGTATTTTCTCTAGTATTGTACATACATTTGTTTTTCTTCTTATTTGGGGGCGAAGAGGGTGAAAAACAGGTCTGAACAGGTCTGAAACTCATTTTCTCAATATTCTCGACGAATATTCTTAACAATTTTTAAAGTTAATGCATTAACGTACGGTACTCTTTAATTAATTCGATTAATGACTATGATATTTTGATTACTCGCTAAGGATATGTGAAGTATATTATACACAGTAAGAGTTCGTATTGTGGAAGAAATTCTGCGTCCAGTGTTTGACTCTACGCTTTTTCCAGTTCCAAATGCCCATAAAGGTTTTTTTTAAAACGTCCCTGTCCGTCGGCCAGTGATCACTAGTGCCAAGGGGTACTCAAGGTTTCATCCTGTCAGAGACTCATATTCCTGCCCAGTTTCATAAGTATACAAGGTCACAGCTCGGCTAGCAAGCCTGGTAATTTGAGGCCGTAAACGTCACTGGAAGCACGAGAAGTGAACGAGAAGGTACTGAACCTTTTTCTTTCTAAACTGGTTTAATTGATGTACAAATTAGTTTAAATATAATATATACAAATCGAGAACATACAGTTCTTAAATGCGCTTATTAAATTTAATTTAGATGATTTTACAATAAAATAATATAAATAAAATGATCTTATATAGACATTCTTGTTTAAGACATTTTCATTATGAGTTCATCTATATTTAAAACAAAAGTTTAAGTCACAAGAAGGAGAGGACATATCGTATTGTAATAGGAGACCACTTCAGTGGTTTGATTTTATTCTCATCCAAGAAGAAATCCGTTGTTTGCAAATGTAAGAGGACCCGGATACACACATAGTCATAATATTTACTGTAGGTTTGAATCAACGTAAAAACGTACCAGAGGGAAATTTTTATAAAGACTTAATACATTTGTTGCATAATATGATCTATTTTTAGCTATTGTGTATGTGGTCAATTAATTCTAACTTTAAATCTGAAGGTGGTGAACCAAAATCTACTGAATGTGGAGTACCAAATTTACGAATTCTATCTCCAACAATGTAAAATCCTGAAACAAAAATTCGCGCCTTCATTTATATCAGTTTCGAAAAGTTATAAGCATTCATACAGACAGTATATTAACTTAGTTATATTAACTAGTGTTTGATGCCACTTCTGCAACTTCCATTCTCTTTTATTTCCTTTTTGTTGTTTAAGGTCTCATCAACATCCAGGTCGTTAGCGACCACTATTGGAGTCAAAGTTATCGTAACTGTGAAGACGAAATGATATGGTGATGATAAGGGGTGAAAGGACGAACACAAATACAACCATCCGCGAGCCGGACACAAAGCAGCGATTCGTCGGTCCATAATCGCTACGACACTACCGCCTTAGCGATCTCGGCCACCGGAACGTCTTCCGTTCATTGTCGCTTATATTCGTCCCTCTGGAATCTGCGGGCAAATCTGTTGCCAATGCTCGCTGATGGCGTTCGTGTAAACCCCTGACTAGAAGCGTACAGACTTCACTCAAAAGAGAATTATCCCCGATTGGACGGGGCGGTTGCCGGTGCTTAGAGTGGACTGTATTATATTGGTTGTTGAACTTTGGCAGGCAATCCACTCAGTCCCTTTCGACGCTCGTTGGGAATTCTATAATGATGTGGGTTACCATGGAAACACAATCCTCACCTTGCAGAATGATGTTTAATAACCTTTGAATTGTCACAATTGTTCTTCACAATTAAAATACACTAAGTTACTGTTCTCAATGTGAGAATACAGGAACCTTCCCTCTTGGATCACGAAGTGCGAGCACATATGCTCGCCTGGCAACTTACTTGCAACTTCGTGTGAAATACATTGATTAGTTCAATTTACACACAATACTGAACTACAACAAATTGAAACAATGTGGCTTTTCACTTTGCCACAACATAGGTACAGAATGTTACTTTCTGTATAAGAATTTACGTGATCTTTTAACACGGAGCCCGAGACATGCTTCTTGCGAGGCAGCCTCTCAGCGACTGATTTCTTTTCGGTTGCGGGTACGCGAAGAGGGGATTTGAACTGATTTGAACTGGCCAATTAGCGACTGCTTTTCCAGCGGTTGCAGTATGGCGAAGAGGGGTGAATTTGAACAGACCAATTGGCAACTGCTGGAATTTTGAAATGTTCTGGAAGGCTTTAGAAGGTTCGGGTGGCCGAGGCGTGCTTATCCGCACCGCGTGCGCGGCGCGGTGGTGCCGCTCGGCTATGGAACTTTCAATGCCGCGCTTCCGGTGTTGCCGCCTAGGGCGTAGGAAGTGTTTTATTTATACCTCTCTTTTCTGCTTTTGCGTGTGGGCCCGAACACGGATATTCGTGACCGAACTCAAGGTCCTGCGAATCTGAAACGAATCGTTCGATTCTGGGGAATACTTTACATAATGTTATTGTATTTTCCATTTTTTTAAAAGGCCCCAATTTTTTATTCCTTTTTTTGGTAAAAATAGATCACAATACATTGAATTCTGGTGCATAAGTGTCAATTTCAGCCAGACTTTTAAACATTAAAAAATTTAAAATATGTACTTTTTATGCACTCATCTGGAATCTTATCTCTCCGGCTATCGTAGCAATCTAGTGGTTATCACGTTCAACTCAAACTTAGATGTGACCGATCACGTATTTATAAACGCGACTGGCCATTGCCAGTTCAGTCATCAACACTTGCCGGCTGGAAACCCCCCACCCACCTCCTAGCATTGTGATACCCACCTTAACTTTCAACGTATTTTAACTCAATATCCTATGTTTCAGTACAGCAGACATTCATACCTAGAAAATGATTATTAGTATGAATTATATATTAGTATGAATACTGGAAACTAAGACTATAATATTAAAATTAAATATAATGTCTGTTTCCACACACACACATTAGATACACGCACGCATACACACACATTAGATATATAATATATATATATATATATATATATATATATATATATATATTGTAACCGTTGCGACGTAAGGGGGAGGGGGTGCGCGCGAGCGGCGAAATGGCGTCCGCCGTCCGCGTCGCGGGGCCGTCCGTCGACAAGGTACACTAATTTCTTTTGGAGACCTCCAGGGACGGAAGTCGGGGACCGGGAGGGGCGGAGTTCTTTTCCTGGTTGCCCCCCACGCATTCGAAATGAAAAACCAAAGTACAGATTTTGTAAAACAGAAAACAGAACGTCTTTTAATTGGCAATAGCACCTACAAAAGATCACCATCCGTGAACGACGAGAGGCCTCTCTGTCTAACAACACACAAATTGTAACCCATCAAACACAAAAACAAACAAACTTAATTCTATTTACAAAACTCATTACTACAGTTCCGTAGTCGCGGCTCATTGGCCTCTCTCCGCTACCTCAGCACAACAATGTAAAAACAACAAAAAAAACTAACAAAATTCAGTCCTATTTACAAGAATTCACTACTACAGTTTCGCAGTCGCGGCTCATCCAGTCCTCTCACCGCGCCCTCAACACAACAATGTCAAACAACCTGTAACCCATAACACGGTATATCCGTCGGGTACTTATCGTTGCGGGAACGCTGCCGTGCCGCCTTCCACAGTCTGTCGATCGCCACCGTGTCCTCGGAAAGGCCGTGCGCTAGCAAGCGCTGCCTGGGCGCCGCTCCAACGGACGCCCCATAATGCCCCCACTCGGCGGTTTGCCCCAACTCGCCGGCCGTAACACTTCAAGAACTCTTTTTCACCTCTCCGTCTGTTCCCTTTTCACTATCTCGCGACACTCTTCGAGACACCTAACTACCGTGCAAGCCCAATGCTCTAACATCCCTATTCTCTCTGCCTCCACTTTCCACCGCTTACTACCTGCCGCTCTCCCTGGCAGCGACTTTCCCCCGACACCCCTCGGTGCACTCTCCCGGTGCCCTCCCTCCTACTCCATTCCCCTCCTTTCCCCTCACTGCTTCCCCGCTTTCTTTCACCCCTCACCCCGTCGGTCACCGCCGACAACTCCGCCTGGGGGAGGGGAGGGGCGTGCGAGAACCACGAAACGGCGTCTTCCACAGGCGCGGGGCTTCCAAAGTCATGCGTTCATGAATGTGGGGGCCTGCCCACACCTGGGGCTGGCGTCACGTCACAAAACATTCGTAGAATATTTTCTGCCCGAAAATATTCTTCAATAGAAGGGTTAACGGAACCATTTCTTCGCCAGATTACTCTTCTTTTCTTCACAAATGTAATTTCTTCGTTTGCTTCACAATCAGTAAACTGTTCTCCTCCCTTTTCACCATCTTTGCCATCGTTTTCATCATCTTCGTCGCAGATTGTTAATTCTATTTCATCTACTAGATCCGTCTCCTCCACTTCTGCTTCCATGTCAAAAATGTCGTATTCTCCTCTTCTTTTACTTAACGTTTTTTTTTCTTCTAATTCTTCTCTTACCCCATACTCTTCTTCTTCTTCTTCTCCTTCTACTTCTTATTTTTCTTCTTGTACTATCTGCTACTCCATTCCAATCAACATTCCATTCTTACAAATGTTTCTTAGAACACGCCGGATGTTGTGTGGATGCTTGTGGGTTTGTGGCCGGGCCACGAACGTCACAATATATATATATATATATATATATATATATATATATATATATATATATGCTCTTGCTCATATATATATATCCCCAAGTTCGACTTTCAGCTCTGAAATGACTAACGTAGTAGGTTTGAAACAATATCTCGATCGGCGTAGACTCGTCGCCCGAGCGATTCACAAGCGCTCAACGCTCATTCAACATAAGCAAAAGTTAAGGAGATGACGTGCCTTCGAAGAGAGGAGAAGGCATCCTGTGTATCTCCGCACGGAATTAAGTTCCATCCGTTTTTATATTACATCATAAAGACTCATTCTAAGAGGAAACTATTCTTCCAACAGTATTATTTCATTTTGTGAACAATTCGCGGCTCACACAGGAGTAGTTTTAAGTGCTACATTACACCCGCCTTTCCTGCTCCCCGATAGTGAAAAACTAAATAAAACTGGAATAGTTGTAGATCTGTATTATACCTGCTTTTTCTGGTCACCATACCCGGGAGCGGTAGCTCAGTAAATACACTGATGTCACTGCAGCACCTCTGACCGGGAGATCCTAGGTTCGAGTCCTGCCAGTGACAGGATTTTCGACACTAGCTTTTCAGCTAGGTCGAATTCAGACGCTATCTGGTGAAGAATTCTAGCGTCCGGCTGCTCTGATCGGTAGTTTTCCGTGGTTTCTGCGACCAACACCAGCGAATATCCAGCGAATATTTCCAGCCGGCAACCGCGCGCGATCTTTCCTTGTTCTATCCTCTCCCCTTACACACACACACACACACACACACACACACTAACATGCACTACACTACAACATATTCTGGGAGACCGGTTGGGAGCTCAGATCTTGTCACGACTGGGGCGGTGCCTCGCTGGTGGGAGAGTCCTGGTTAGGGGGAAACCCCGTTAGCCGAGGGTAGGTCGGCGCCGGATCTCACTATCCATTGGGGGGAAGATCACCGCCATCTCCAACGAAAACATGCATTACACTTACGGGAATAATGACATAAACTGTTGACGCGTCCGGAATCACTAACCAACCAACCAACCAACTGGTCACCGTTAGTGAAAAACTACGTAAGAGCCAAAGACGTCAAATGTCTCATTTTTTCAACACGTACTACTTACTCATCGTTGGTGCTTAAGTGGAAGAAAGTGTTGGGTTTTGAGCCTGCGTGAGAAAAATGTCAAGGTTGGCAACAAGTGGCGTACTCGACATTATTCTACTTTCATCTCGGGAGAGGAAGGGAAAACCCCGCCCAGAGAATTGAAGCGGCAATACATTTCAAGAGACATAAGACATAATTCAAGAGCTACTTTCATTTGCCGGAGAATATTTCCCAGAACATCGTCATAAATTGCGAAGTAACACTGAGGGCGTGGTGTGGATTAAAGTGTCAAAGTATATTATCACGAAAGTACAAAAAATTATTTTTAGAATTAGATTAATTAATGGATGTAGTTAACACAAAATTAGAGAAATATATAGTTGTGTCTTACTAATAAACGCGGCAAAAAAGATACACCAAAACAATAAAAATTAAATATATTTATTTCCAATCAAATACATTATTTTAGAACTAAACATACGACAACCATCAAATAAATATATAGACATAATGAACGACAAGAACCCAAATCTATAACTGGTTTGCTTTTGAAATATATTTTATTTCAACGGAGCTAATAATTTTTTAAAAGTTTTGTCAAAAATGTTCATTTCTTTCTGTATTCAGAATTCAACTTGCCTACGGTTTAGGACAGGGATCCCAGAATCAGGAAAACGTGCCCAGAATACATTTCTCCGAGTAGCACATCACACACACTGTTTCACTGTTTTTGATTAAAATAAATAATAAAATAACAAATAGTAATTAGGAAAAATTTCAAATTTTTCCTCCGGTACTTGCAAAAGACAAAATTCTAACTTTGAAACATGGTACTAATTACAGAAAAAACGTCTGTCTAAATAAAATGATTTAAAAAATAACTGTCTTCAAATCAATGCGATCGGAATATCAATAATAAATTAATAAATATCCTCCTCGAAATCATTTTGCGACAGCGATCCTATCTATCCCTGTACACCTTCGACGACCACTGACAAAGACTGAGAGCCCGCGGGCGACGTTGGAGGAATGCAGATTGACGAAAGCCGATTTTTTTAACCTTTTCTATAAATAAGGCGTGTTACTAAACATTTACTTACAGGGGTCCAAAGACGTTTTGCGCGTCATTTCGATGCAGGGTTTTTTGCTTTTAATATAATCGTGGCATAGCATCCTGAAATTTTTTTTGTGAAAATCAAGGAAGATATTGTTTGATGACAAGATTGGTGTATCTTATAGATATTAACTCCCACCTCACTGTTTCCACCGACCTCAAACAGAAAATACCTTAGTGTGCACTGACGTTTATACTATGTATACTCTTGGGACCTTTCTCAATATTGGAGATGGTAGCCATGCTTTTTTTGTAAACTTATTCCTTCTCGTTCGACATACTTGTCTTTCGAGGAGATTAAATTATGCATTACATAGTTGTTGTTTTTTTTTGACTTTTTGGGAATGGCCATCCCTAAGCAGTGGTTTTTATTACTCGGAAGAACGAATTAAATTAAATGAAGCGAGGTTGAATACTGTGTCAGTTTGATTTATTGAGAGTTATGGAGGATTACGGTGGTTGAATCGGTCTTTGTGATACCTGCATTTAATACGTGAGTTTATCGCATTGCGACCTAGGTTGATGATTAAGGAGCATGAGGAAGTGTGAAGGTTTCGGTAAAAATTTTGGGCTATTTGTGTTATATGTTCGCTTAATGAAGGCACTTTCAATTCTCTGAGAATCTGGGTGTTTGGAATGAACTAGGGGGCGTTTAAAGTTCTTCTTAAAATATATTCTGTACGGCTGTTAATTTTTGAAGATTGTGAGTCGCAGCACTTCCCCAAACTGGACATGCATAAGTCATGGTTGGTAGAATTGAGGATTTAAATAGTAGCAATCGGCATTCAACTTTCAATGAAGAATGTGCATTGATTAGAGGGAAGAGTTTTGATATTTATGCAGATATTTTGTTGGCAATTGCATTTATGTGTGGTTTCTAAGTTAATCTTTTGTCAAGCAACACTCCTAAGTATTTTAATTCAGCAGGATTTTTGGGGCGGCGTAACGTGAAGATTTTTGCTTAACATTTTAATGGGTTTAGATAGCCATGCTGATTCATTAAGCCGTAGTGTTTGTTATTATTGCAGTACCCCTTTGTTTTGCATGGCCACGATTTCTTTGCAGTGCGCTCACCGCAAAGTAACACTTTCATGTTAATGAACAGTAAAGACAAGTACTATTCTCTATGCATGAGTGCTGAAAAAGAAATTATCTGTGATAAACATTACGTAGGCGACCTGGACGTCCGAGGGGGCTAAGAACGTGTACCGACTCAGCGATTCGGTCCCAAGGGTCGCGGGTTCGATTCCCGTATTAGGCATGATTGTTTGTCCCTCGTCTCTCATGTTGATGTCGTGGAGGGCCGTGCGTTCTGCTGACCTCAGATCAGAGGAGCCCGCACGTGTGTTGGTGTCTAGTGTATGGTCGAATATGCACCCTGTCGGGATGTAAAGGGTAACCGGCAGTCGGCTGGATGAACGCCCAAGAAAAAAATAAAAAATAAACTTTCTGCAACATGAGAAGCACTTGGCACAAAAAGTGCAATGGAGTAACATAAGAAGACATCGAAAAAAAATCGAATAAGTTCGCCTAATATGTTACAATGCAAAGGATCTCAGCAGAACAATCCTATCAAGTGAAATCTGAGTGATATTACGAAAAATACAATTTTTCATCTCACAAAGATTTTTAGTAATTAACTTGATGACCACACACGCGAATGTAATTCGAAATTAGATTACACACAGTGACGAGACATAATATTTAAAATACAATCATTTCTGGTCTAGTAAGCAATAATTTCTCGCTTGAATGGCAAAAAATAATGCGTTGTTAAAATAGTTATTACTTCAAATAAAGACACAAACATTAACATATTTAGAGTACTTTCATACTCAAGACCGTCTTTTCTATTATCCGATTTTCTAAATTTGCTGCAATCCATTCATCGGAGAAGGCCAGGGACTAGCAGAATTTGCAGCTTGCTTACTGGTTGTCCTTGCATCTGGCACAAGGCAACATGAACCTACCTCAAGCTGACCTACAAGAGCGACCCCCGCGTCCGGAAAGAGGACCTTGAAAGTACAATTCTAGTGAAACGTTAGAATTAAAGCGGACTTAAAGAGAAACGAACAAAACGCCGTTGTCACACAATTGCATTGCTTAAAAAGGCTTTAAATTCGCAGATGAGTTCTTCCGTTTTTTCACATGTGAGTAGAAGTATTAGAGATAAGTACATCAATATGCTTGCAATTTAGCAATGAAATTGTCACAAACAATTGCTCTATTTCGTTTTATGTTACACTACATCTTCATCCTACACATTCACCTTCAAACCAGAAACCTTTGGAACCTGCAATATTTCCATAAGTTTAACATCAATGCTTCCAATTCGTTTTTGTGAACATTAATGTGTATATGTTTAATCTATATTATTTTGTACAGTACATTACACACAAAACGGTTCATATATGATTCATGCTCCTAGAGTCTACGGAAAGACATTGGTTCTTAAGTGATAGTGACGTGGACTCATAACAGTTACATTAAATTACATTACAGGATATGTATTCTTTACACTTTCATCTCTTCAAATATTTTTCAATTTGAGTAGCAACTAATCAAAACGCATATTGTTCACTGGTGGGAGAATTAAGTTTGATATGAAATCGTGTAGTTTTTAACGCGTTCTACACGTTTCTGCTTTCATATTTTGTCAAATGTTTTAAGGTAGCTCTCTACCTGAGGAAAGAATCTAGAATTTTGGGTTTTCCCACGTACTATCTATTACTTTACGCTTTTAGATACCAATTTTTGAAAACTTTTCTCTTTGTTTATAAATAAATGGCAAAATGGAGGTTTTTAGTTCAAACATCAAAACTCTACAACAAATTTATATATTTTGATAATTCTTTCTGATCACAATTAAATATTATAGTGAATGAACTAGAATGATGAAGATACTACGAAAACTAGAGTCATTATTTTAGAAAATCTAATTGTTTATAAATTTATTCCGCAGATTTCAGTTCATGAAACAAACTTTCAGTGAAAAATCAACTCTTTTAGTTCATCCACTAGAGCAAATCATGGCTTACATGGTGCAAAAACAATTATATTATCTTTAATAGTTTATAATTTATGATGTTTGACATGCATGATTGTGCAGAAAATTCCCAATTCGGCAAAATTCATCGGAAGTTCATTCACTAAGAGCTTGACAGTTGACACTCACTTCGAGAAAAACTATTTTTTCAAAAACTAAGAAACATAATAAAAAACGGGTTGAAGTATTTGAAAGAATAAAAGAGAGCATACGACCCAATAAAAATTGAAAAACACAAAATTTCATGGTTTTTCATCATTCTTAGGTAGACAGCTACCTTAAAACATTAAACGTTATTTGAAAAATCTGAAAGCAGGAACGTGTAGAGTATATTCGAAGCTACACAATTTCATATCAATCTCATATTTTCCTCCAGTGGACAGAATGTCTTTTGATTAATGCTCATTTACTTTCATCTAAAATAAGGCACATAGTTTTGTCGTATTCCACTAAAGATGTATAAAAATTTTATATCCAATCTCTGAATTTGGGGAATATGCGTCCCTCTCTGTATATCTGACACAAGGAAGTCATTATTTATGAGAAAAGCTTATTAGTTTCATTACTACTTTGTTAATTTCTAATTTTTATGTATTTAGAATGATTTCATGATTTCATGAAATGGATTGGTAATGATCACTCAGAATACGTGTTTTGAAAGAAAATGATAATGATATTTTTTTCTGTGAAGGTTTTCCCACAGAATGTTGCAATTTGGTAGGTGAGTAGTGTTAGTCCAATTGATATCAGTCTCACTGTGAATATAACTTCGATGATTACTAAACGTTTAAATTGTCAACAAAAGTAGACTTATAAGAAAACTGGATTAAATTTCTTTTGTTATCCCCCTTTGACTAATAAAAAAGTTCTTCATCGGTTTTTCATTAGCATAACCTCATTATCCTATAAAACGACAAAAGTCGTTTGAAAACTAGCTCCTTTACTTGTGCAACAGCAAAACTGACTCCAAACCAGTCCCCAAGTACTAAGCCTGGCTCCCAGGTCTTTTTACTTCCCTCGTACCCGGGGCAACTTCGTTTCTCCGGGACTTCCACCAATCTGCTTTCAAGTTGCTCCCCTCGGCTCGCATCTTCGCGTTGGGCGCCCGAGCTCTTAGGAAGGGCTGTGCCACGGAGATCTCGTAAGTCGGTTCTTCCGGAGAGACATTACGAGTACCCCCGCTAACTGAAAGTACTCTTAACGAGTTCACGGAATCTTATCAGTATATTAGACTCTGCTTGATTTACACTAAACTCAACACAGTTATGATGGTAATTGGAGTTACACTAGTCGCAAAAACAAGATAATAATAGTAATAATAACAGTAAAATTAGTAACAACAATTAATGTCGTCTCGGCGCAAATACCTCAGGAGACGTGACAGTTGTACATGGTCCATAGATGTCTTAATAAAAAAGATACATCATAGTGTATCATTTTACCACCGGCTTAGGTAGCTAAGGGCATCAACAGATGTCGTTGCAGTGCCTTTCACCGAGAGGTCCTAAGACTCGAGTTCCGACGGTTTTCGATACTATTTAGAAAGCTAGGTCGTGTACAGCCGTTGTCTGGGGGAGAATTCTAGTGGCCGGGTGCTCTGATCGTTCTTCCTATCAATACCAGGAGAATGCTGGAGTAGTATCTTAACAAACGGGCCACAGACCGCACGCGATCTTTCCTTCGTCTTCCTTGTTCTATCATCACCCCTTCCTAACACACACACTTCCGTGCTCTTCACTGCAACACATGGGAGATCAAAGCTTGTCCCACCTGGGGCGGTGCCTCGCTAGTGGAAGATACCTGATGGGAGAAAATCCCTCGAGCTGATGTGCAGCTCGGCCCTGCATCTCACCATCAAGCACGCCATCCCACAAACCAGATGACGCGCCCGAAAACACGATGTTAATCAATTAATCAATTATTGTAACTGCTCCGGGAGAGTACCGCAATGATCGGACTACCGAGAAAACATGATGAGAATCGATATTGCACCTTGCGACACAATTTTTTTGGAGTAACTCAAAAGCAGCAATTCTACTCCTTGCGACGTACCGAACTAACTCATTTGAGGGTTATCATCGAAAGAACACTATCAGCTGACTAGTACAAAGCACGCCATTTACAGATAGGTGCGCATGAGACGATGATAAACACAATTAGTTTTGCCTGAAGTAGCTACGAAATTTTAATCTAGTGTCAGGACGATAACTGTCCAAAGGAAAGGTGGCGTCACCCATGACGAGTTGGATAAGTCCAAACCACTAAGACAAATTGGCGTTGGTAGATTTTAGAGATTAGCTGGTAGCATGTACTCTTCAGAGGTGTACCTAACAACGGGTACTAATTTATCGTTATTTTTTTAAGTCTCCTAATAAAAAATAAATCCGTATTAGCGGTCAAAACTGTGTATAATGGTGCAATAGACCATGGCGGTAAAAGGAGACAATTGGAAAATTATCTTTCCTCTTTTCCACATACAGAACAAGCTAATTCACGTTACCCTATTGACGGTTATAAACACATCCACAGACGTTTCACACAGAAGTGTGATACATTAAAAGCTTTCAACGAGAAAATGCTTGATAAAAAACACTGCTCAGCCAACCATTTAGAATCTGCGCGATTTTTGATTTCGAACTTATCTAACCTAAATTTAAATCAACAATACATTACACTAAATTAATAAATCTTCCTCAAAAAATGTTGCATTGCATTACTTATATATTTCTAAAATCCAACTTGACGAAGTAAAACTAAATTTTTTTCTTTCTTATAAGTTTCAGTGCAATGCCAATAAATCTAATCAGTTGCGCCAGTAGAATTAATCTGGAGGGAGGGGCTCTTTGTATTGACTGCAACTGACTGGTTTTCTTATACAGAATTTTTATCTACGCGAAATTTAAAATATATTTTTATTTATTGATTTATAGTTATTTGTAAAGCAATCAATTGAAAAACTGAATGACTTTCTTTACTGTAGAAAATAAGTAAAAATCAAACTTATGAATGATTGTCATCCACTTCAGGAGGAGAGGAGGCTGAAGCCTCATGAGCTCTCTTACCTTCCTTCAATGCGGCACTGAAAATATTTGATGAGTATTGTTCAATATTATTCCCCGAACAAGGCTTTAAAGTAGACACAATATACGACAACACGATTGATAAGTAAATACTTTTTTAATTTTTTTTTAAATTTATTAATCCCTGTTCGGCCTGTTAGGCCTTTCAGGGTTTTGAAATATAGATAATGTTTTCAAGTAAATACTGTGTACAATTCTATTGGAATGTTTAAGTCAAGAGAGTAACGTTGCTGCTTGGTCTAAACGTTTTGTTTCGTGTGAAAGAATATGTGTAAAATTGTACCACTCAATTAAGCAAATGTATTAAAAGTGTTGATTATTATTATTATTATTATTATTATTATTATTATTATTATTATTATTATTATTATTATTATTATTATTATTATTATTATTATTATTATTATTATTATTATTATTATTATTATTATTGTTGTTATTATTATTATAAATTCTCTTATCTTCAGTTGTCAATGGTCAAATACTAAAACATTCAATACTTTTAATAAAAGAAGCAAAATATCTGGGGTTAAAAACACAAGTAAACAAATAAGACACGGGGAAAAAGCAGAAAACAAAATTTCCATACCAAAATGAAAACCTTCCTTTTCACGTTCAGAAAACCCTATTTAAAAAAATGGCCACCTCTTGCTGGAAAACGGCAAGGACGGATTATTGGTAACGCCAACCACGAAAGCGGAGTTGTGGGGCGCAGTCCGCTATCAACGCCCCTCGGGTGCACGCACCTCCCTACCTGCGGACGCAAATTCTTTTGCTCATAAATACGCAACGAAGCAATCTACCAAGCAACCACCTCTCCCTCCTCTCCCCGCCCTCCCCTCCTCTGACGGAGGGGGCGACAATTTGGCGACGGCCTCATTCATTTGCTCGTTCGAGAAGGCAGTTCCGACTTAATTGAGTACAGCCTTGCTCAGGCACGGACGGCTGCTACTGCCGCTGCCAGAGGCGGTCGCCACCGCCACTGCCACCACCGTCCCACCGTTGGGCGATGCATGCGTAAGCCCGCCTCGTTTTGCACGCCGAAGCAGATATCTCTTTGTTTATTTACAGATTCCGTGCGGATGCTTTTGCTCATGTCCCTATCGGGATCGAGTTTCAAAACACGCATTCGAGATCGTTTATGCTGTAGGGAACGTGAGGATTCTATAATTTTCGGGGTGACAAAACTATGTCGTAATTACGATGACGACTGGTGTGGAAACGACGAAATATTAAATTTCAATGCAATAATATATAGAGAAAATGAAAGAATCGGGAAAAGAAATGTCATGAGAATTTGCTACTCAGGCATGCAGACTGAGCCAACATCAATGTAATGTGCACGTATAAACAATCGAAACCTCTACAAAGAAGCGTTATTAACTATTGGAGAGGAATGCAATTGTACAAGAACGGTTTTTATTTCTATGAGGGCGATTACTGAGGGTAAGTATTTTGAATTCCTTTCATATACTATTTCTAGATTTCTGAGGATACGCAAACATATATATCCTATGCCTTCGTGTACGTGGGTGGAAACAAATATTCTAACGTTTGCATCTAATCGAGATTCTATTTTTTATCGAAAATTGCCATTGAAACTTCTTCATTAAATTAATTAAACTAGTTCATTAAATTTAATACCTGTATATTTATACCTTGGAGTTATTTTAGGTTTCTACATATTATTACAAACGTTCAAAGCCGTTGCAGTCAACGTAAAATGGTAAAACTAGCAATTTGATTTCTTTTCAATTTTTCTTTTAATTTCCAATGATCTCACCAAAATGTTTAAATTGAATTAATTTGGAAAAATAAATTACTGACAGATCTGAAGATCAAAATTAATCCATATAAAATATCTTCCCACGTGCTTTCATTTCATGCCTCAATCAACCTTTGCCATCAAAGTGTCTTCAAAGAAGCTATTTCCCAGAATGATTCAATCAAGCAATTCAGCTTTGCACTGGACCGCAAATTGTTAGAGAGAGAGCCTATCTACTCGGCATTCAACAAAGCCACCGAACGCTTCATCCTATTGTGCTCTTGTGATCAATAGACCTTTTCTCGCAAAGCCCTCTTATCCCTCGTGAATTCTTTCTTCGGTCGGCTTCATTAGTGTTGTTTGTAGAAACGGGAAGCCGCATCGTACGTATCTTTCAACTTTGAAAAAAGTGCGTATAATGGATTATTGATTTATTTTGCAAAACTTCATCAAGAAGCAAGGCTAGAAGTAAAGTAGTACACGGCACCAGTTTTGAAGCTCTGTACGTCAACAAATTTAAAAACTAATGGTGCTGCAACAGACTTACTTCCTTGCATTATTGAATTTATAATATTGCGGTTACGTAATTTCACTCATGGGCTAAAATAGTGGTACAACAAAAAATACGAATTTTGTGTTAATGAGCTCTCCAGAATTGTAGATTGGTCTAGCTTCCAGCAGCAACAGAAGCATAACTTTTAGTACAGTATTCCACCAACGAATGGCATAAGTGTGAATGCCAGAATGATGCATTTAAATACAAGGTGTAAACTTTAAACTTATTTATCTCAATCTCATCATCTGATTTTTTAAGTTGTGCCACTATTGCAGCCAACGATCGATATTATAACCTACTTGATCTTGCAAAAGTGTTTTAACCCTCCAAATATTGTGCCGAAGTTGGTATTCAAACTCGGGGACTTCAGGCAACATTTTACTTCACGTAGGTTTTGCAAGCATTTCACGATGACTCCTACATCATACGGATGGACTGTCATTCGACGCTTTTAAAAAAAGTTAAACATCTGCAATTTTCGAAGATTCAGATGTTTCAATGAAAAGTGAACCTAATGATCTAATTTTAAAGAATGTTTCATTTAGATAGCAATGTTGTAAGAAGATGCCGAAAAAAATTAAATTCAGTAGTTTTTAAAATTTCAGATCATATAATAAAAATTGGACCTGCAAAATTTTCACTAACGTCTTTTGCGCTATTGGAGAAAAAATAAATCAAATATTTTGAACCATTTTCGATAATTTTATTAAAATTCCATTGAGGCTTCATGTAAAAAACCTCCAAAAAAACAAAATATTCGTTTTAAATTCAAGGAATCGCGACAGAAGCCAGATCGATTCAAAAATATCAATTTCGGTGAAAATCCGGTGTTTAGCTGCAAGCGTTGCTCACAGATAGACGTTCTGCAGCAAGCCAATTTTTCGATATCAAGGCTCCACAAAACGTGAATTCTGACTACAAAAAGTTTTAGAGGAAATAATAGGACATTAGGAAATAATAGGACATATAGAAGAAATAATTATGCACTTTTACAACATAAAGGACTAACAAAACGAGATTTCCCGGCGAAAAATTGTTTTTGCTGCAGCATTACATTTCTCTACACTTTTTAGTATTATGCAAGGAAATAAAAATAAATGTCATTGTTCTTGCTTATTATGGTAACTTATTGATGTTATTAAAATTAATATTATCATATTTATGATACTGTAATTATTATCGACATAGTTACCATTATTTTGAGACGCAATTAGGAAAAGTAGGTGACACGTTGTAACTGCCTGCTATGTTCGTGGTTAAGCAGAAAGCACTTTGAAACGCACAATGGTCGTTTTGAAATCTGTGGCATTAGCAGTATTATTGAGAAGAACCTATTGAAACCTTCCCTGCCATGCACAGAAAACGGAAGCTGGAATTTCTCACCAACCAAAAAGTAGTGGAGCCACAATTGAGAGCTCAACGAAAATGAGACCTGCGCCATACTTTTAAGCGTCCCTTGTGTTTCCGTCAGAGTATCCTTGTGTTATGTAGCAAAGGACGGTAAAATAATTTCTGCAAGTCTCATTTCCGGAGAATTCTGTATTTTTGAAAAATGCAAAATATTAACATTTCAAATTTACTAAACTGAAGATAGAGAGTTTTGCGATAAAGAAAATCTGTTCTGAACCATCAGCTCTTTAAAAAAGGTCACGTACACTTTTTAAGAAATGGCATAGTTTTGCGTAATATGTGCTAAAAATTTAATTAACGTTTTCTCAAAAACCAAATCTTTTCTTCCATTTTTTCCACGGTTAGATCAAGCAGCGTTTAAAAAGAAAAGGCTCTGGAACAAGGCTCTCATTTTGGTTGAATTCTTTAATTTTTCGAAAATTGCAAATTTAGAAATAATCGTAGAAAGTATGTGCTCTTGTCGCACCACCAGTTAAGCTTTTTGTTGTGTACCAGGATGAGTTTCAAAGTTGAGGCGTGGAAATTCTATATTCTCATTTTGAGTAAATGAAATAAAACGTCATAACTTCTGTATTTTACAATATTTGCTTAGCAAAACCTTTATATAAATAAAAAACATGGTTGTTTACGGCATCATAAGAAACTATTTGCATTATCACTGAAACTCGTCAAAAACAAATTGTCTTTAAAAAAATAGAAAAGATGTAAGTGCCACGAACAATGTGATTCTAAATGTACTCTTTGTCCGATTCTTTATTGAGAAAAACAGCATAGAACTTTCCATTATTTTCACCAAAGGACCTGGCACTTCACCCATTTAGAATATCCAAACCTGGACAAACTCCAATCACCATCTGTGAGTGACAACTGGAACCGATTGGAAGGGCTCTGACAAACAGCCTTTCCCTGGTCATTGGCCTCGGCACATTCATCCATTAGATGGTCAACTCCTTTTTGTGGATATTGGCATTTAGCTCATTTAGAATTTCTACGCCTTCATTAATATCGCTCCATTCCCTTCACAAGGTGAGGCGCGTCCCTGCAGAGAAATTTCCATGTATATAATAAGTGTCCTGTAGGGAAATGTGTGAGAATTATTTATTCTCGACTCACATTCCAACGTACAGAGGTCAATGGCTGTATACTTTCTTTTATCTTGAAGAGATAAGAAATTTGAACTTCGACATTCAGGGTGCCGTGGATCCAATGATATGTCGTTTGATGAAGAGTTGCGTGTCTCATGTCGGAACTATATAGATACACATATTTTGCTTATTGGACTGCTTGGATTGCTTATTGGGCTTTTGCTTTATGTGGGATGATCCGCATTTTCGCTCCGGTAATTTCCTCATGGCCATAGATCCAGCATAATATCACATCGTAGTTAATATTGACTCAGGCATGTTTCTTACGAGGAGGAAAAAATAAACTATTTCAAATGAAATACAAGAAATTAAATGACTTGGGTCAACTTCCAATGGGAACTCATGAGTTCGAGGTGCCCCTTTACCCGGGCTTCCACCGGAACACGCTTACACCGTGTGCACGGTAGCCCTAGTCTCATCGAATCGTGACTCGATTGTTGAAAAGATGTTGAGAAAGTTGGCTATTAAATTAAGGGAGGAATTCCTCCTTTCGGCTCGTAGGTGTCCATTAAAATATGTTTCCTCTCCTGACCACGGGAGAGCTCTGAGAAATGGGCGATTAATACAGGAAAGAAGAAAAAGCTATAATCCCCTCCTGAGTATTTTCGATAGGTTTTGCTTCCCTTCAAAGCACGCGCGTAGTTTAAAACTCGATCAAAATATATTCCCCACAGCTGTGTAAGAAAAAAATATACATTTTCCTCACACATCAAATCAAATATTTTGTTTTTTTTATCATTCATTTAGAAGAATAGTCTACTTCTTTCATTCCTTTCCTCCCACGAGAAACCGACACTGAAGGTTTCAAGTAAAAACAGACGTAACTGATTTTGGAATTTCTCTGGGAGAATTAGACCGGTGGGAAACCGGAATGATTTGAAGCGCGCTGCGTGAATCCCAGAAGAGGACTACCCGCCGTCATGAGGATGTTTCAGTTATATTTAGTGTCTCTTGTAGCACATAATTCGACGGTAACGTAGCTAACAAAGTCCTTAGTACAGAACAATCGAGTGGCTCTGATAACTGCACGCCCTTCTACTGTCTGTGGACAAACCGTCCATGTAAATGAAGAGAAACTGGGTAGGTTGCTTTTAATTCCTGGAAATGCCTCTGTAATGAACAGGCGAGGTAGTCTGTATACGATGATTTACTAATGTGCAGTAGGTTTGAGGATGTAAAAAACTCCAGGAAGAGGTATGAACGAGAGGGATTTATCCAAATTAGCTAGTTTGGTGTCGATGTCTTGTACGAGATTCTTCAGTAGATGTTATTTCACGTGGTTGGGACCTGGGTATTCGGAGAAAATAAGACTGTATCCAGAGTAAAGCTTTAGCGTCAATAGATGGGTGTTTTGGGAGTCTCGACATTTTTGCTCTGTGGGCTCCGAATAGAATTTCTTGTCTTCCTTTTAAGAAGATTTCAACACCTTCCACTACCGACATGTAAAGATTCTTCAAACCCCTCAGATCGTCCGTTTCTTCTCTTGTGGGTTGCCATAAACGACAATGTTTAACCACGCTGGGATTCAAACACAAGTACTTAGTTTTAACTAATAGTTAGCATAAACACTATTCCAATCGCTTGAGTCAGCATAATAACATTATGACTCTTAAAAAGAATTCAAATATTCGCAATTTTCGAAACTTCTTAAGTATTAATAAAGATGGGATGAGTTAGAATAAAAAAGTTGAGAAAAAGTTCGTATATTAGCGGAAATGTGGTTTACGTAATTTTTAAGTTGTCATGATTTCACTGAATATTTTGCAAAAAATACTCATATTTTCAAAAAAATATGATTTTATTTAAATATTTAATTTTGAAGAACACATTTTATTAACAAAAATCTCTAACTTTAATATTTATTTGTAGGAAGACATCGAAAAACATTAAGTTTTTGCAGTTTCCGAAAATTCAGATCGTTTAACAAAAATCCGTTCAGCGCCATTTTTACCTTTTGCGTACAAGCGTACTTTTTTCTTTCAGACAAATAAAAATGTTAAAAAATGGATCCATTTTTGAGATAATTTTGAAAAAGTCGTTGAGGATTAATGATCCTATCCCCCAAGAAACAAAAGATCCATTTCAATTTATACGAGCCCCTAGTTCGAGATCGATCGAGGAATATCATTTTTGGAGAAAATCCCATAAACCAATAAGGCGTTAGTGTTGTCCACAGACCGATGGAAACAAACGTGTTGCCATGATCCACATTTTTTGTAATATGGACCTACAAAACGTAGATTCTGTCTACACAATGTATTATATGAAGTAATGTTCTACATAAATAAGCAGAAAATATCAATTTTTGGATGTGAGGAAACCACAATATGAGTTATTCTGTCGAAAGATTGCCACTTGTCGCTGTAGCAATACATTAAGTTATCTTTACTACTATGAACCTCGAAGGGGAGAAAGAAAAAAGACGGGAGTTAAATGGATAAGATGCACCGCATGTTTCAAATAATGTCACTGCCTGTCAAGGGCAAGTTCAATTTTTCGACACAATCCGGAAATTTTCGTGTATGAAATTTGAGCTGACTTCTGAATTATAATGATGCGCTAAATCATCTTTCTGGAGAATCGGTTTAAAAAGGAAGTCAGTGGAAACGAAACGTGCACAAAGCAATACTAGCAGTGCTAAAACAGCTCTTTTCAACTTCCTCGACTGTACTGAACGAAAGTTCGCAAATTATTCAACGCGCAATATGCGATAAGTACTCAGTTTCCGAAAAAACAGTTTTCAACGAAAATGAGACCTACAACAGTCTCTTAAACGTTTTACACATTATTCAACAACAAAATTTCATCAAAAACGATGGAGTCTTTTTTTTAATTAGGAAAATATCCTAGGGACTTCATGTATAATACCCCCCAAAATTAAAATATCGGTTTCAAATTCAAGGGACCGGGACAACAAACAGATCAATTGGTGAAAGTCAATTTTGGAGAAAATTGGCTGAACGGTTAAGCAGCTAGGATTGTTCACAGACGGACAGACAGACTAACGGACGGACAGACGTTTTGCCGTCATTCGATCTTTTGGTATCAAGGTCAGTTTGGAGAAAATTGGCTGAACGGTTAAGCAGCTAGGATTGTTCACAGACGGACAGACAGACTAACGGACGGACAGACGTTTTGCCGTCATTCGATCTTTTGGTATGAAGGTCCCACCAAACATAGATTCTGGCTACACTATGTATTAAAGGATTTTTTTTCTAAATTTAACAACTGGATTTATCCACTTTTTCGTTTTCAGGGCCCTGTAATAAGAGTTTTTCTGCCAAAAATTCGCCATTTTTCGCGCAGAATTAGATAACTTTCTCTCTACTCCGTAGCGAAAAAGTAAAATGTGCGTGAAAGCTAGACATGCCGTTGCTGAACTTGCGACTAGGCCGTAAACCCGAGGTCATGACAATGGGCGGCAGTGCAGCGCCAACGACTAAGCCAAGCATACCGCCCGCCGAGTCAGCGCAGCACGACCAACCCTTTGAATGCAAAAGTAGCTTCTTTGCTGCTCAGCTACCGCTGTATGAAATTCACCATCGTGTAATATTCTAACTTCTGATAAGTTCACGAAAAGAGACGACTCCTTAGGGAGTTCTTGTGGTGAGGTAACCAGGCGAGCTTCGTTTCAAGCCGGAAGTTGTTTTCCTTTCACTGGGTTTGAGTTTAAAAAACAAGCTCCCCTTTACACAAAAATTAGATACAAAAATAAACTGTCAAAAGCATGATCAAGTTATTTTTAGTGTCAAATGTAAAAATTTTGCATTACTATTTTCAGTCTAAAATATATTTCAAATGTTACTAATGTTTAATAAATAATGTGTCTGTATAACTACTTGTGAACTTTTAGTGCCCAAGTATGTCCAAGACTTCTGTAAATTAGAGGAGTGGTATGCGGAAATGTGATGCTGAGAACTCACCTTGAAGTCGCTGCGCATACAGGGCTATATACTTTTCTCATCGCTCACTGCAGACTGCCAGACTGAAATCCGACACTTATCAGATCGGCGATAAGGGAGAGACATTCAATAAGAATTTATCCCCGTTATTCGCCGGTCATTTTAATTTTATTGTGTACGAGGTATGTAATACCCGCAGTACACATTGTTTAAAAATGAAAAGAATCATGAATAAAAAAAGAAACGAATTTAAATGGATATCGTGTTATTTCATGTACATTAACGGCCTGTTTAGATTAATATACGGTAGGAGATTCTTCGAACCTGTTTAAAGACATCGGATCACTGTGATACCAATGAGATAATTACCCAAGGAGTTCTCTTTTCTTGTAAACTTTTAAAAAGTTAGAATATTCAACGACAGTGAATTTAATACAGCAGTAGATGAGCAGAAAAAATATACTTTTGTCCTCTGAGAGTTGGTCGTCTGAAAACTTGCCTCAATTCTGTGCCAGATCCTGAACTTAAATTTCCTGTTCTCGATAGTAAATACTGCTTCCTTCTTTTCTTCTCAAACAAGTGTTGTTCTTGCTTAGTACATTTAAGATTTTACTTTTTGCACAGTTGTCTGAAACCACGCCGAAATAACAGTAAAAAATTCACTCAAAGAAAACCTTTTTATTGGAAAATTCAATGAGTACGGAGACACAAGAAGGAAAAATATAAGGCAAATGACCCAGCAACAGTTATTTGATCTAGTGTTTTTGGATCGATTTTTTTACCACATACAATACTTCTCAGAAAAAATCCAAGTCAGTTCTCTGAATAAACGTAACGCGGATAGAAACTATTTGGATAAGAAAATACCATTATTGCCATTATATCTGCCTTATTGACTATATTATTAATGAGCTACATAAAACTTTTTGTTCAGGAAAATTGATCAGTGTCAAAAAACTATAATCAATATTTTTAAATTCATAAGTGGTTGGTGCCTGAAAATTCAGTGTATATCAACAGTTCTGAAAGTCATTGATTAACGAATATAGCTTACTACAGAATAAATAATACTGCATACAAATAACAGTATACAGAACTATATATACAATGAGATTCACTTTACTACTCAGGTTTCTAAAATTTAATTAATTAATTAAATATATTTTCTGAAGCTCTCATTTTGACTGCTTCCTGTCTTTAGAGGAAGGACAGCATTGCTGGCTTTCTAATGTGAGGAAAGGATTCCGACATACTGGCTACTAGTCGACCATTCCGCTACAAGTATTGTTGATTCCACAGGAGGAAGTGGAAAATTCAGAGCCGTCAAAATTGTAACATGAGAATCAGTGAAGACAAGATGATTTCCCGCATCATCGTCGTTGAAGCGGTTATTGGGAGAGCATCTTGTCACAGCACTAAAGTCCAACCACTGAAGTTCTCCAACCTTCGGGGGCCCTTCCCTCCTCTTGGTTGAGATCGTAGCCTGATAAAACCCAAGGGATTAAGGTGCTCGCCTCAGGCAAAGCATACTCCTGCTAACACCAGAACCGTTGAAGGTAATCACGGAAGTTTACTATCAGTAGTGTGATTTTATGTATATTAAAAGCGCAGTACAAATTAACAAGTTATATCATAATACAATGTAAATAAAATGTGCGCAAAATATTCTTCAGAATATTTCTAAATGTCTCTAAATGAATCAAAATTGAGTAAATATACTATAAGCATTGCTTTTTCGCATTGTCTTCAACTTCTGACATTCTTGACAAAATTCTAGTATTGTAATTATCTCATATGGTATTTTACACACTCCGAGATTCCTCAATTTGCGTGCTATATTTAGTTTTTTTCTGTAAATTTGTTTGTTTGTTTTTGTTTTCTTTTTTTTTTGTAAAAAATACGAGGTACGACACCATAAATCTACCTTCTGCGCTGCAATAAGGAAGCCGACTGATACCAGCATTAAGTTCTCTCTAAAGCAGGGCCAGGCCGTAAACACGTAAATCGTAAACCAGAACAAGGATATCCCCCACCTATAAACGCTAACAACATGTCGCCCCACAAAATAGGTCTCTAGGTGCCGATGGCATGAAATGTACTGGTATGCTTCTGCATCTAGTAATCTTCTTCTAGTAAATCGCTTTGTCAGAATTTAAATCAATATTTTCTTCTCTCAGACGAGTGCGTTATTTTGCTGAAGTATATATGATTTTGTGCATTACTTTCTACATACTTAACTGCACAGTCTTTATCGTAAGAGGTGTTCAGTTATATGGTCAATTACCACCCTCATTATAAGTGCGTAAATCCCGGGTTTTCTCGAGTGGTTCCCTTTATGCGGGAAAAATGTGAATTTTAGTTCAAGGCAATACATTTTTACACAAACAATTCATGATTTTCTCATTGTTTAAGTGAAAGAAAATAATCCAAAAACGACTCTTAACATTTTCATGTTCTTTACGACACCAGTTAATGTTGTCAAATCTACCTTAGGGAAGTAAAAAAAACAATCTACTATAAATATATAAAAATGTTCTTATTAAACACTGATATGCAATATTTATTGAACGTTTTTGAAAGCAGTATTTATACAAGACATTTACTAAATCTTTCCTCCACGTTCATATTTCTCTACCATCAAAATTAATACCTATAAACTCTCTTCATAACATGTTACAAATGTTTTATTTAGAAAAAGTTTTGACACCTTTAGCACATCAGAAAAATGTTAAATGCTGGGAACGCATTACATATTGTCTTCAATCAGTTGCTTCTCCAATTTGAAGAAACCCTAATTACTGAAGAAGTTGATGTTTAAAAGTATATTCTGCCTCGAGAAATTTTAAAAATGGCAGGATACTAGTGGGAAACATGAAAGTTGATATCAAGCACTTTAGGCTCCACTCTATTACAAGCAGTTCCTTAACAAGCACTCTCCACTCCCCATAGGAGTTGAAATAGACTTTTTTAACTCCGTTTCGGCCAGATGTAACAGACAAACTTTGACGTAATAGTAACTCTGGATAAGAGTTTCCCAAGTGTTTTAAGTTTACTCTCCAGAACATCATATATAATAAATCTTTCCCTTCCCAGCGTTACAGTTTCACAACCAATAAACGCTGATACCCTTTCACGGAAGATGCCGTGATTCATGGCCGACCTCCCAAAACGCACAACAAAATTGTGTTGCTTCCGCCACCACAATCCAGCGCAGGCCGCCGTCCGCGGCAGCTACTGCTCGCAGTCGCAGTCTGTGAAGGCAGTTTCGTCAGCTTTCTAGAGCAGGCGAGGCCACTCCCCCTCCTCTTCCACAGAGAATTACTGAGACTAATCTGAGAGGAAGACCAACAAGAATATCTTATTATTTTACATTATTTCATTTCTATTTATTTATACATTAATTTATTTATATATTTATTTATTTATTTATATATATATATATTTATTTATATATTTATTTATTTAAACGTCCAGAAACACCTAAAAACTTTGTGTGACACTATCTAAAGAAGTGTATTTGTTACACTGTTTCTTAAATTATTGTATCTTTACCCAAAGTCACAACAAGTTGAATTGTGAATGCAGGTGAAAATCAGCGTTTCTGGCAAAAACTGATAATAACATATTAATTCCCGAGTTTACCAAAATACAATAAGATAATAAAAAGTTGATTGTGAATAATATAATTGAACCAAATAAAACAACGAAAGAATAATACCAGGTCGTCGGTAAGGAAGACGTTTTGAACATCGCTCGTCTGAGAGAGCAATTTAGCCATCGCGCCAAAAGTAGTTCCCACTAACGTGTCCCTTATTTTCTGACTCCGGCTCCCGGAGAATGCTCATTTATACCCCCTCAGGGCTGAAGCTTCGCCGGCCAGCTCGACCGTACGGCCGATGGCGCGTTGCAGCGCGCCGACCGGAGCGTGACGGCTGCGCGCGCTCCGCCCACTCCGCTCTCTCCAGGCCTCATCCGCACTATCCGGAGGCGATGGTGTCCCACCGCTGAGCTCCTGCGGCGGGTCTTTCAATGGCTTGCGGGCGGTCATTGCAGATACCAACTATGTGTCAGAAAACATCATTTTCTTCTTTAAATGGCGAAGTGCTTGGGGATAATATTTTCAGAGCTTCTTTATTAAAAAAAACTTTTATTCGTCGAATATGAATAACAAAACAACAAGAACGGGCTGTATCTATAAAATCTGCGTTAAAGAATGACATACTTTCGATTCTTTTTGTTCACTGTGATAGAAAGCTGTTACAAGAATTAAATGTCGAAAAATATAAAGAATAAAAGGGTTTAATAATTTTTAATTTAGAATTAAAGAGAGAAAAATGAACATTACCAAAAAATTCCGGTAAAAGCAAGCGCAGACATTTGTTCTGCTGAGATATCGATGGAAATGTTAAAATTATGTGTTGAAACACAAGAAGTAATGTGTTTGAATGCACTGAGAAGCCGCTCTGGTATTCATTTCTGGCTCCTAAGTGAAAACTGCGAAAGTATCAATGATTCTAATTTTTAATGTGGTAGAAGAGTATTTAAATTGAAAGATATTTTTCAAAATTTGAACTTTTGTGAAAGAGAATTAAACTAATTTTAGAGTATATATATATATATATATATATATATATATATATATATATATATATATATATATATAGTCAGTCAGTTGAGGCACGGTAGGAACGACTTAAGGCATAGTTGGAACGAGAGAAGGGCAGGTGGCATCAGAGGAGGGAAGGACGGCGGACAGCAAACGCGGGCAATGGCGGTGAGGGGCCGAGGTTGAAAAGAATCGGACGACATCGTACCAAAATCGAGACGAGAGACCGTAAAAGGCAGTTCTATAACTGAGTAATATCGAGCGAAGTGACGAACAATAAAGATGGAACGGACAGTAGAGCTGTGCGACGAGGCAAAACGGGAACGTGTGGACACGTGTGCGGCAGTGTAAGCGTGAGTAAGATGGACATTGTGAGACAGCGGTGAGTATAATAAACGTACTTGGAGGAATTGGAAATTATGAAAAGGGACGAAGTGGGTCGTAGCATCGCCATCCGTTTTAGTGGCACGTAAGAAATCCACACTTGTAATACGTGAGCAGAAAACCACGTGCGCGACCCAATAACAGAGTGAGATACAGCAGTTTAAATAGGAACATATTTGTGCGCTGCAGTGTCACATATGGTTATAATCATAGTAAAATTGACAGGAATCTAGTCATGTGGGATAACGGTTGCTGAATTGGCGGCGAGTGGACATCGCCGTGCCCAACAAAGCACGACGGCGGCGTGGGAACGACGACGCCAAGGCCACGAGGCGGGCGAGACGGCGCCGACTCATCACATCACGCGGGCATATCGGGAGATGTTGAGCTAAAACGAATCTGATACACAACACAAATAGTAAGACTGTTCGTAGATTGGACTCATTTTTACGTTGTAATAGAAGCAGGTGAGCGTGGAAAAGGGAGTAGACGATTGTGAGAAGCAGATAATGGGGTATTTCCTGTAGCAATAGATAATATAAAGTAATATGGGGTACAGAAAGGGTATTTTGGAAGGGCATGTATTGTTTCGTAAACAGAACGAACAAGCGTTGCATTTATGAGGTGATTATGGTTCAGTGTATGCAAAGGGAGCTCCCATTAATAGTATGAAATGTAGATTTAAAATAGAAAGAAAAACATTCGTTTATTAGCAATATGCTTCCACTTAATAAAATAATACAACTGTGAATAGGAAATTTTCTTGTTTATGAGAAATATAGTCAGTCCATTAGAAACATTATCTGAATGCAGGAGTAATATATTTGTAAGTATCATGAGTAATTCATTAATGCCAAACCATCATTAATAAGACATTCTTAATATTTAATGAAACGATCAGTGCCATCTTTTTTAGTGTATATTATCTTTCCTTGTAATAAATTGTTAATGTTTTGTTCACATGTGTTTTACATGATTGTGCAACCTCACGAGAAAGACCACCCATTCACGAGAAAAATCTCCTGTCCCCTTTTTTAACCTAATTTTGTTGTAAGGAACCAAAATCTGGTTCATCATTCTCATTCTCTCTCTCTCTCTCTCTCTCTCTCTATATATATATATATATATATATATATATATATATATATATATATACATATATATATATAAATGAATTAATAACATATATTATAAATATTATATACTAAATTTAGGGTCAAAGACTGCAGATCAATTACGACACCATGATACGTTTTCAAATTCATTGGAACGTTTCATGGGTGTTTAACGCCCCGCCTCTTCAGGTACTGGAATGAATATCAATATTGTACAAAGTAATGATCAGACACTATATAAAGTAACAGGCAGATTACAATAAAACGTACTTAAAAAAGTCCATAAAACATAAAAAATCCTAAAACCTTTTGGATGCGAGCTGCAACAAATGGGAATAGCTAGTTCGTTTTGCGAACAGTCTGAAAATAATTGCTTGCTGAATACAAACGTTTGCTATTGCTATTGCTTGTGATAAATGATAAATTTATCACGGGGTAGATTTGAACAGGACATACTCCCCTACGGCGACTCAATTAGGATTTAGGAAGAAAATGTGATGATGATGATGATGATGATGGTGGTGGTGGTGGTGGTGGTGGTGGCGGTGGTGGTGGTGGTGGTAGTTAGGGAATGGGATAGAAAGATCGCGCGTGTATTATGACCCGTTGTAAAAGATGTTATTTCGTCAGTTGGCTGGAAGTGACCAGGGAAACGAGCAAACGCACTGATCACAGCAGTGGGCCAACGAATTCGATTCCGGTTGGGACCAGGAACTCTCCAAATCAACACAGCGCGTAAATTCCGTGGTGGAGGCAAAACTCTTGTGGTAATCCATAATGAGAGATCGGGATAATCATCCACAACAATATTAATTATAATATTTATTACGTGACCAAAGTTAACTTTCGGGAAAACAATTTCCCATCTTCAGTGGGTCTCTAACAAAAGAAGGAAAAATTGAATGATTAACATAAAGAAAAAATATAAAATAAAAAATAAAATTGACAAATGAAATGAAATAAATACAACTATAAATTAAAAATAACTTCCTGTCCAAGCAACGTGTATCACACCTAAATCTTTACAACAAAACAGGATAATGTAAAATATAGAGAAGAACTGCTAAGGTGTCCTCCATCTTGTAGAATGGCGGGAAGTGGAAGCCCACCCAGGAGCGGTGGAGGGGAGGGGACTGGAAGTAAGGTGGGGAGGGTCAGCAAGTAAATTGGGTGATCGAACCCGGGACCTCCCAATCACTGCTACTCTCGAAACGTAAAGCGTTGCTTTCACGCCCATCGCTATCGGACTTCCAAAGCGCTTCTGTAATCAATCATGAGGTACACTATAAATATTTTACTACCACCACCACCAACAACAACACTACAACTATTATTATTATTATTATTATTATTATTATTATTATTATTATTATTATTATTATTATTATTATTATTATTATTATTATTATTATTATTATTATTATTATTATACATTGTTTCTCGGTATTCATCGGATTTTTATTTGACTTTGGGTCGGGTTAATAACCAAGACACAGGTCAATTCATGTTTCGTCGCAATTTAGGAATTTTCGAACAATTTTATAGGTATATTTTGGTATTTGAATAAGTTCCAGATTTTTATGGATGTTATTTGATGTAACTCCTGTGCATGAAATGACCAGAGGAACAATATGAACTTTTTGGAGATGCCATAGTGCTTTGACTTTAGCTGCAAGTTCTGTATACTTTGTTATTTTTTCTGCATGTGCTGTTTGAAGATTAGCTGTTTGTGGAACAGTTATGTCAGTCAGAAAGCCAATCTTTTGCCGCTTGCCTACAAAAGTTATGTCTGGTCTGTTATGATGAATAGTTTATTATTATTAATTTATTATTATTATTATTATTATTATTATTATTATTATTATTATTATTATTATTATTATTATTAATTTATTATTATTATTATTGTTATTATTATTATTATTATTATTATTATTATTATTATTATTATTGTTATTATTATTTATTTGAACTGAATTAACACGAATTCAACAAGCACAAATTTGATTCCTCATTGAGTAATGCAATTCTTTTTATTTGGAGAAAAGGACTCCTAAAATAGAAGCGACTAGTGTAGCTACTCACGCACAATGCACTTGACTTCTGCTTCGTGAAGCAACAGAACGCGCCGACCATCGAACTTAGGTGCACTTGACCTGCTTACGGCTGACCTGCTTGGTGGGAGTGGTCGATAAAGCTTTAGTCCAGCGCATTGTTTTTGCACTGAAGGACCGACACGCGCTGTAAAGCCGAAGTTTTAACACACGTGTTCTCGCTGTTATTTCATGCATTACTCTACAGACAGCTATTTAGTCGTTACAAACGTTGTTTATAAAAAAATTCAAAGGCGAAATAATTAATGATATTTTCTTCAGTATGTATATATATAATCTTCAGTTTTTGAGAAATTTAATCATCTTTGAATTTTTAAATGGAATGATACATTTTTCTCGCCAGCAATGGATAGATCATGAAAAGAGGAATCCAATGATGTATCACATGTTAGTATTTTGTTACAAATTTTAGTATAAAAATAAACTTTCTGACATGTGATTTTAAATTAAACGGACAATACGTCCCCTTGCATTGGGAACGTAGTCTGCGCGGCTTCGAGCCTCTTACGGACGGCGGCTTCGCGGAGCGAAGGCCACCTTCCCCAAAGGCGACAGTTGCACGGGCTGCTATAGGAAATAATGCCCGTTTAATTTAAAATCAACTCCGAAAGGCTACTTTCATACAAAAATTTCTACGAAAATACTAACATATGATATACCATTGGATTCCGCTTTTTATTATCTATCCCCTGCTGACGTTAAAATTCCAAATTAATATTTTAATGGACTATTAATTTATGATATAAAATAAACAATATAATGCAGAAAAAATAGATTAGAAAGATGAAGGATCAACCTACGTCTGAGTTAGCCGTAATATACCGATTTCTTTACTAAAGAAACGTTTTGGAGAATGGCATCTATCCCTATACCGAGTAAAGATTTTCCTCCAAATCGTTCTGACAAGTGATGTAATTCTACTTGTAAATTACATTCACAGAGTATTTTATCACCTTCATTTATTAATCATATTCTGTCGTTCCTAGAACACTTTTTAATGCTACTAGTACAATAGCAGGTATAGGTTTGTTGTAATGCTTCCATATGAATTTTATCCTAATAAGATTTTAACTAAATATCCAACATCAATTTCAGCAGTCACCACCATGTCTTCAAGAACACTTTTGCCTACCTTTCTACTTACCTTATCTTTAGATTTACAGATGTTTAAAATAAACTAGTCAACTCTCACAATTGCATTCTAGTATATCTACCCTAATATAAAATGTCTTCTGATCTCACAACCTTCCGTTACTTCTACAGCCTTCTATTTAATTTATCTTCATAGAATCTTCATCTATGGTTATCTGGAGTGAGAGTGCAGATTGCTTTCAAAACTATTTTCTTAATTCTCGGCCAAATGTGAAAACTTCAACTTACTCAAATCAGAATTATTTTTGATTAAATTAATCAGTAAGTTACCAATCAAGTACAGACTATTTAAAGTTCCTATTAAATTCACACGATTTATTTCATCATTTAAATCATGGTATTAAAACGCATGCCAAAATATATTGATTATGATGTAAGATAATTCTAAAGAAACGTTTTCAAAATACTTTATACGCGATCCCGTCTGTAATGTTACCTTAACAATCTTTCGCGTTGCTTCGTTATTTTTTTTCTGAGTCGTAAATTCTTTGACACTATCCTCGACTTATTTATATTGGTATTGCCTGAAGTTCATTTTGCAAACTCCATGTGCCGTTATCCAACCTCTATATCTTTCGTCTGTCAACTTCATTATCGTATTTCTCTTTTTGCGTAATTAATATTGTATAGCTCACTTCGTAACATCGCCACTTCATCAAACGCCCATTGTGTATCCAAAGGCCGTCTTCACAATATTTTGCTTCAATACATACCATATATTCTTATCCCTCTCCGTCTACCTCTTCTTGTATCATTTTCTTATACACGGGAAGGTGAGTCGGTGATATGAAATATTTGGTTCGTATGGCAACTAATTTCTCTCGTAATTTCCATGCTTCCTGATTACCGCGTTTCTTCCATTTTTGATCATGTGGTAGCTTTCTCTTGTCACATCTCCACTTTAATTCTCCCGCAATGTTTTGACAGCTCATTCATTATAAAAACAATGCAAACATGAATTATCATGTTTACCCTACGTAACGCAAATATTGTGTAGCCATAAAAAATTATGACCATTGCAAATCATTTCATTTTCTTTCCATGAAGCGTTTTTTCATCATATCTAACATTTCAATGGATATTCATTTATTCAGCAATAGAGTATATTCCATCAGGTTGATATTTGATTGATTGATTTTTTCGCGTTTCCGGGCACGTCAAATGCCCGGGTTTCCCCCTAATCAGGACTCTCCCACCAGCGAGGCACCGCCCCAGCCGGGACAAGCTTCCGACCGATCTCCCGGAATATGGGGCAGTGTAGTGCATGTTAGTGTAAGTGTGTGTGTGTGTGTGTGTGTGTGTGTGTAAGGGGAGAGGGTAGGACAAGGAAGAGGAAGGAAAGATCGCGCGCGGTCCGTGGCCCGTTTGCTTGGGAACTGCTCCGGCACTCGCCTGGTGTTGAACGGAGAAACCACGGAAAACTACCGATCGGAGCAGCCGGTTGCTAGAATTCTCCTCAAGACAGCGACTGAATTCGACCTAGCTGTAAAGCTAGTGTCGAAAATCCTGCCGCCGCGCCGTCAGGACCCGAACCTAGGCCCTCCCGGTCAGAGGCGCTGCAGTGGCCGCAGTTAATGCACTGAGCTACCGTTCCCGGTATTAATATTCGAGAAAAAATGTATGTTCACCAGCTGTACTTGGTGGACGGTTGCGCAGTGTCTGCATTAACATGAATTTGCCCCTAAATCAACGACCACTTCTCGAAAACGGAGTGGGAAATTCCTGCCGCACGGGTGAGTGTAGCCGCGTAGTGGGAGGCGGTGAGCTGGAGGGGGGGCGCCCGGATGACAGCGTCCGCTCCCTGCATTAGCCATTTTACGAATTACTTTATTTGTAGAGCAAAACGCTCCACGGATTACCTCCCACGGGCCGTATGTGGTCCAGCAAACGCTGAGAATTCGCCGTTGAAAAAGAACGAAGCGAAACAATTCATTATTAATGAAAGGAAATTATACTGTCGTTGCCACCGCACATTGTTTTGTATATTTAATGTATATTTAAAGTAGTAAGTTGCTTGAACTGGCGACAAATTTGGCAAGCCAGTTTTGTTAACTGAAACGATTTGAGGGACTAATGTAATAGGAGCAATTATAAACGTATTAGGTATTAATGATTACTTGTCTTCATATTGTAACCGCTTGTCGTCGGTCACATTTATAGCCAACGGAAAATAGAAGCAATAATACCCGACATTAGGCCCTACACGTAGTTTCTGTAGTTGCGAAGAGATGGCGTAAGTCAGAAAAGGATTTCTAAACGCACTCAGACCATAGCCAATCAGGAAATTTTTGTGGAAATACGGACGTGGCGTGAACTTGCGTCAAAAGAGCTCGCTCTCTTTCTGGTTCGAGACGCCGAGGTGAACGGTTGCCTACGAGTACACCACATAGTCGACGAGGGACACGCGGAAGATAACGGAACACAAAAGCTTTAATAAAAGGTAATTGACTGAGCACTTTTCATGGATTTACGTACTGTGAATATCGTGAGATTACATGGAATTAGTAAATGAATATTAAACAAGAATGCAATGAATGAAAGAACGACGGCGGTAATAGATCGAAATGAATCTGTAAAACCACGTTGCTGTATTCTTGTTGCTAGAAAAGAGGACTATTGTAACATAGGACGTTTCTTCTTTGTTACAGCTTTCATATATTTCATACTTTTCATATATTCTTTATTCTTATTTTTGGGAATTTCACTTTGCAAATCATATTATGAAATTTTGAGAATTATTAGAAGTACGGATTATCCAAAACTAACTTGACTTTTGCCATTACGAAGTCATAACTTGGAGTTTCGGACTCGCATTCTGATGCGACCATCGCCTCTGCGAAAGCTGTGGTGAATTTTCGCCGAACGACGGGGAGACGGTGTTCGGAACACTCAGGTTTCGACGCGACGGGCAACGCACGGACCTTGCAGAAGAACGACGACCTTGAGGCGCGAGTGTCACGCGACGGGCCAGCTACACAGCGTGGGACCAACTTGCGGAGTTCGCCGGTCGTGAGTCATATAAAAGCAGAATAAACACTCACTAAATTTCAGTCTGGAAAATACTTCTGAGATAGGAGTATAATGATATGAGCCAAAACGTTGT